>JBBPBX010004657.1:13745-25200 GCA_038048925.1 Garcialebias charrua
ATTTTGCTGGGCGATTAATTGTCTTAGAAATTATTGTGATAAACGATAATATTGTTTGAAATTTGACAATAATTAGCAATTAGTGTCAAATTTAAAAATAAATGTTGGTGAAATTGTTTTGCGTGTAGTAATTTTTTTTAACCACTGGATGGCAGTATTAGACTGTTTGAACCAAAGGATGGATAGTGAGGGAGCGAGCACCGTGTCTCTTTAAGAAAAATGGGAGGGAGTCCCCTTGACGTGACATGAGCTGTCTCCTTTTTTTTTTCTTTTTTTTTTGGTTCTCAAAATGGTGGATGCGCGGTGTGGTTTGAGCTCTTTAGCATAGCATTTTTCACACACAGCTAATAAAAAAATCAGTAAACAAGTTCTCAGCTTCTTTTTGCAGAGAAAAACAAATTTTTACATGAAGGCACGGGTTTCAACTGTGAATTTTGAAGCTTCGACAAGACGTAGGCTTTTCCCTAGGTCACCCTGTTAGCTTAGCTTGTAGCTTAGCTTCTCAGCTTAGCTGCTTTTAGCGGTCCAAAAACGCGATATTGGACGGTTAAAATGGATTTTAAAGAGAAAGGGAGGGGTCAGTGACGAGTACCGGAGTTGAGCCTTTTGTCATCCAGCGTCTTCAGTAGAAAGATACACGAAGAAACGATAAAGCGATAAATGAAAATGAAATTAAATGAGGTTGATAACTTTCATTTATCATGCGATTAATTGATTTATTGTTTATCGCGACAGGCTTATTTATCATAAATAAAAAGAGTTCCTCTCAGTAATGTTTTTTCTTTTTCTTTGCTACTAAATTTTAGATTTTTATGTGAGCCTGGTGATGCCCCGCTTTTATGTTTGAGAACCTCAGTAAAAATGTACAGAGATGCAGCAGCAGAGGTACCACTGACCCGGACAGATATTGCTGTGGAGTCCCACCCATCTTTTTCCCCGAAAAATAGTTTTTAGTTTAGATGTAACGAGCAAAAACTCACTTGTAATGTGCAGAAGTAAACTATTTATTTATTTATTCAATTTTTTAAATAAAATACAAAACAATCACATATATTATATGAAAACAAAATATAAAATGAAAGGCAGCAGAGGGAAGAGAAATGGGACGTAAAAGCTGCTTCGCATGCATGCAAGCTGCAGAACTAGACGTTCCACAACTGCAGTTGGTTTGTCCAAAGGCTGGAAGTAATTGGCGGTTGCACCTGCAGCTCACTAGTATATCCGGGTCGGTACAGGCGAAAAACTATTTAGAAAGTAGTGATTCTACCACGGGCAGAGGCTAAAAATAATAAAAAGTGATTTGATGATTAAATTTTCAGTTACTGATTCTGAAGGGTCCGGTTGTCTGGAGGGTCGTCGGCAAAACTCCAGATTGGAATTTTTAACAAATGCCTTTTTATTAATTTTTTTTTAATTGCCAGAAAAATAAAAATTTGGTGAATTAAAAAAAACTGAAATGTGTGGGTTTTTTTTTCTTCTTTATTCTTTTTTTAACAAACAAAAAAAAACAGTAAAATATTTTAAAAAGTAATTTAATTGTGATATTTTTATTTCGGGCTGAGATGGCTCTAAAATACTTTTGTTTTTTTTTAGAGGGAAAAATATTTAAAATAGTACCCTGATGCATGCTCAATAATCCAGGTAGAAAAATCTAAAAAAGCTAAGTCTGGTCCTCTGGACATTCAAAAAACAAAACAAAGCAAAAAAAAATGTAGAAACGTTTCGTCTTTCGTCCTGTGAGAGGGTGCTATTTATAAGACTGAGCTGAACACAGCTTCTCAGACTGAGGAAGTCTTTCGGACGAAAGACGAAACGTTTCTACAATTTTTTTGCTTTTTTTTTTTTTTTTTGAATGTCCAGAGGACCAGACTAATTAGCTTTTTTAGATTTAAAATAGTATTTTTAAGCAGTTAAATAAAAGGCGATTGATCCCCCACCCCAAAATTAAAGGGAACACGAATGTGAATTTAAGGGTCGATACAGAGACTGATGAAAATGAATCAATTCCAGTTCATTTCGAACTAATTTGATAAATCACTGCCTCTTGCTTGTTTTCAGTGCCCAGTCGTCCTCGTAATGCCAAGTTCAACTCCAGCACCACCGACTCCATCACCTTTGTGTGGGAGCCACCTGAGAACATTTTCCATACTAAGTACTTTGTCCGCCTCTACTCCGATTTCTGGCACAGCAACTGTTCATATGATACCGACATCGATCAAACCAGCTACACATTCACGGGCTTGAAATCGGGAAGCAAGTACAATTTTGAAGTGCGCACCAATACGGGCCTGGATAAAAGTCCACAAGTTATGGATTCGGGGTGGACAGGTGAGTCTTCTACCTGAGAACAGAAATTACGAGTATAAATACTACAAATGTTTCATAAAACTTGAAAACTGTCCATCTTTTTTTTCAAAGTCAGAATCTAGGCCAATTTATTATTTTTATTCTTATTGTTGACATGAGGTGTTGCTTATTTACCAAAAAGAAACAAAAATGCCTCAAGTAAAGCCCTAATCATCAGAATAAACAACGTTTAATAATAACGAAACACACACACAACCATTTTTTTAAATGAACATAGTGAAACACAGTTACAGTAATTAAAACCGTCTACACAGTTAACGTGACATCTAAACTACAATTCAACAGAAAATCAAATGTTTAGAGGAAAAATAATAATAAAAGAATAGTTGCATTAGTCAAAGTCAAAGTCAAAGTCAACTTTATTGTCAGATCTGCAATATGTACAGTGCAGGACATACACAGGACCGAAATTGCGTTTCTCTCAGTCCCTCGGTGCAACAGTAAACATCTAAACATTGAAACACTGAAACATATAATAATAGACATAAGCATAAAATAGTAAACCTAACACTGTCCTGAGTTTTTTGCATAGTGGTATAAGAGTATGAAAATTTACACCAACTCTAAAACTAAAACATTAAACATTTAATGAACATAATATTGTCCTGAGTTTAATATTAGTTTAATATTAGTATATATTAGTATATATAATATTATATATATAATATTAGTATTTAATATTAGTTTAATATTAGTGCACCTGTTTTGGAGAAAACTATTCTCGTTTATCTTTCTTAAAAAGAACCGCACTCGACGGCAGGAGATTTTTAGCCGGTATTGACTTGCGAGGTCAGATTTTCTGCACAAGTTACACAGATAAACAGGAAGTGCACACGAGGCTCAGTCAGGAGAATCGGCCTTGAGCCGACGCCTCAGCTTGTTTTATAACCTTATCAGTTCAGCCGAGCTCTCAGAAATTGGAGGCGTCCTTGGAGCCAGCTGCAGCCTCACCCAGCTCCTCTGCTAACCCAAACATATGGTTCATGGGCAGAGTTGAGATTATCAGTTATTTTAATAAAAACATCCTTAACCTTTGACCAGAAATTCCCTAACGCCCTAAAACGACCACTGCTGGCAACGCTCTCTGATTTAATTACAGGCCGCCAGACAGGAAATGGCAAAATATCGTACTCTCGCTTTAAAGTGATTGTATCTTTACCCCAATTATAGTATGTGGTTTTTAAGAGTGTGCTTTCTCGCTCATTGGGATGGTAAGAGAGTGCACTTATGTCGACCANAATAGGGGAACCACCACCCCAGTCTGCCAATCCAAGGGAACTGCCCCCGATGTCCACGCGATATTGCAGAGTCGCGTAAGCCAACACAACCCCACAACATCCAGAGCCCTAAGGAACTCAGGACGAATCTCATCCACCCCCGGAGCCTTGCCACCGCGGAGCTTTTTAACCACCTCGGCGACCTCAGCACCAGAGATTGGAGAGCCCGACCCAAAGTCCCCAGGCTCCGCTTCCTCAGTGGAAGACGTGCCAGTAGGATTGAGGAGGTCTTCGAAGTATTCCGCCCACCGACTCACAACATCCCGAGTTGAGGTCAACAGCACGCCATCCCCACCATAAATGGTGTTGGTCGCGTACCGCTTTCCCCCCCTGAGACGCCGGATGGTGGACCAGAATCGCCTCGAAGCCGTACGGAAGTCATTCTCCATGGCCTCTCCGAACTCCTCCCACGCCCGAGTTTTTGCCTCAGCAACCACCCGAGCCGCATGCCGCTTGGACTGCCGGTACCTATCTGCTGCTTCCGGGGTCCCACAGGCCAAAAAGGCCCAATAGGACTCCTTCTTCAGCTTGACAGCATCCCTCACCGCCGGTGTCCACCACCGGGTTCGAGGGTTGCCACCACGACAGGCACCAACAACCTTGCGGCCACAACTCCGATAAGCTGCCTCGACAATAGAGGCGCGAAACATGGCCCACTCGGGCTCAATGTCCCCCGCCTCCCTCGGAACGTGTTCAAAGCTCTCCCGGAGGTGGGAGTTAAAGCTCCGTCTTACGGGAGACTCTGCCAGACGTTCCCAGCAGACCCTCACAATACGTTTGGGTCTGCCAGGTCTGACCGGCATCCTCCCCCACCATCGGAGCCAACTCACCACCAGGTAGTGGTCAGTTGACAGCTCCGCCCCTCTCTTCACCCGAGTGTCCAGGACATGCGGCCGCAGATCAGATGAGACGACAACAAAGTCGATCATTGAACTACGACCTAGGGTGTCCTGGTGCCAAGAGCACATATGGACACCCTTATGCCTGAACATGGTGTTCGTTATGGACAATCCATGACGAGCACAGAAGTCCAACAACAGAACACCACTCGGGTTCAGATCAGGGGGGCCGTTCCTCCCAACCACACCCCTCCAGGTCTCACTGTCATTGCCCACGTGAGCGTTGAAGTCCCCCAGCAGAACAAGGGAGTCCCCAGGAGGCGCACCCTCCAATACCCCCTCCAAGGACTCCAAAAAGGGTGGGTAATCTGCGCTGCCGTTCGGCGCATAGGCACAAACAACAGTCAGAGCCCGTCCCCCCACACGTAGGCGAAGGGAGGCTACCCTCTCGTTCACCGGGGTGAACCCCAACGTACAGGCACCAAGATGGGGGGCAACAAGTATGCCCACTCCTGCTCGGCGCCTCTCACCAGGGGCAACTCCAGAGTGGAAGAGTGTCCAACCCCTCTCAAGGAAACTGGTTCCAGAGCCAGAGCCATGCGTTGAGGTGAGTCCGACTATTTCTAGCCGGAACCTCTCAACCTCACACACTAGCTCAGGCTCCTTCCCCACCAGAGAGGTGACATTCCATGTCCCAATGGCCAGCTTCTGTAGCCGAGGATCAGACCGCCAGGGTCCCCGCCCTCGGCCACCACCCATTCCACAATGCACCCGACCCCTTTGGCCCCTCCCACAGGTGGTGAGCCTATGGGAAGGGGGACCCACGTCTCCTCTTCGGGCTGTGCCCGGCCGAGCTCCATGGGTGAAAGCCCGGCCACCAGGCGCTCGCCAACGTGCCCCTCCTCCGGGCCTGGCTCCAGAGTGGGGCCCCGGTGACCCGCGTCCGGGCGAGGGAACATTGTTTCCATTTATATTATTCATCATAAGGGGTCTTGTGGGCTGCGCTTTGTCTCGTCCCTCACCTAGGACCTGTCTGCCTTGGGTGACCCTACTAGGGGCATAAAGCCCCTGACAGCATAGCTCCTAGGATCATTGGGACACTCAAACCCCTCCACCACGGTAAGGTGGCAGCCCAGGGAGGGGCTGCCACTCAGTCATCCGGGAGGGACTCGGAGTAGAGCCGCTGCTTCTCCACATCGAGAGGAGCCAGTTGAGGTGGCTCGGGCATCTGGTTAGGATGCCTCCTGGACGCCTCCCTGGTGAGGTGTTCCGGGCATGTCCCACCGGGAGGAGACCCAGAGGAAGACCCAGGATACGCTGGAGGGACTATGTTTCTCGGCTGGCCTGGGAACGCCTTGGGATTCCCCCAGAGGAGCTGCTCCAAGTGGCTGGGGAGAGGGAAGTCTGGGCCTCCCTACTTAGGCTGCTACCCCCGCGACCCGACCCCGGATAAGCGGAAGAAAATGGATGGATGGATTAATTTGGCATTAAAAACATAAAAACGGATTTGATTTGACTAATAATACTGAAGCACACAACTGTTTTCTTGAAGTTCTGTCTCTGTGGAGTGACAGAAATGGTTATGGCGGGCCGGATTCGGCCCATGGGTCTTGAGTTTGACACATGTGATCTTGTGGTATACTAAAAGTAACAAAAGAAAAAAAATCACCATTGTGCAATGTATTTTACAGCAAAGGTGTTGTCTGGTTTATTACCTTTGGTTTTAAAGAACTGCAACGGTAATGTTCAAAGGTAATTTTTAGTGCAAGATGAACAACAAACAACATAAAATAACCTAGATGCATAAAAATACATTAAATTGTGCAAAAACAGACTAAATAAATTAAAATAACAAAGATCAAGGAAATCCTTAAGATAAGATAGAACTTCATTGATCCTGCAGGAAATTGTTGTGCCAAAGTACTTTAAATAATGTAAATTAACAATTACTTGAAACCACATAAAATGGTTAAAAAAAAAGAAATTTAAAGCTGAATAATTAGTTCTTAAAACTATGTAAATGTATGCAACAAATCGCAAAAGCTGAACTTACAATATTAAATAGAATCATATTGAAATCATTACCAAAAAAATTTAAATTCCACTTAGGGGGCCCCCTAGTGGCCCCGGGGCCATAAGCAACCGCTTCGTCAACATGTCCTCATTCCCGCCTTGGGCCGGCCCTGCAACTACATCAGCGAGACAACTTTGATACATCTCATCCGGGCTTAATTTGAGCCGGATCTTGCCAGATCAAGATCCGGGAAATCTCGTTTTCACAGGGTGTGTTCTGGTAATTGGTTGCTTGGATCCAGCAACGCTCAGGTTTACTAATAATAAAGTTATGAACAAATATGACTGCCTTGAATGAATTAAACTTATATTGGGTATGTAAATAAAGGTTGAATGAAAAAGTAAACTGAAAATAATTACATAAACACTAATTTTAAACACAACGGTCGACAAGCTCCCTCTTCAAGTAGCATTTCCGCGTCTATCCTTAAAAAATCTCCGCCCCTAAGAGTGGTGGGGGCGAGTGCCGAGCTAACCAGGCAGTCGTATTCGTACATGGGCAGGAGCCCAGACAGAGGAGGCGCCTGGAGGTTTCACATGTGGAGTCGGACAACAAGAAGTATGGGACAGTGTCGGGCTCAGACCAATCAAGTAGGGGGTGGAGTGTTTACAAAAGTAAGTAAATGTAGATGTGTTAAGAACCCATTAAAATACACCAAAATGCAAGAAATGGCATCTACTTTATTCAAAATTCTACACAGTTTCAGACTGGACAGATCTGAGAAAACGCAGTGCTGGAAAACAAGAACAAAGGATTTCTTTTTTTTTTTAAATACACAAAAAAACAGGATCAACAGCAGCGCAGGTACAGTATAGATAAATAACTAAGAAAGAGAGAAAAAGGCAAGAAATCAAACTAATCATGGAACAAAACACAGACCATCAGAAGGTTAATATTAAACAGTCCCAATAACAGTGCAAGAAAAAATAGATAATTTTGAACAATCACATACCGGTATTACATTTGAAACAAAAACTCCTTATAATCTTTCAAGAGAAAACAGTTTAAGCAACTTTAAGTGACTATAAGTATTTACTGTTACGGCCAAGTGTAATTTTTTATTTCTTAGAGAGGTGGAATATAAAATACAGTACATATTGGGATCATACAGTAAAAATAAATACCTTGAAGCATAAAGATGAAATAAATTAATCTTTTAAGCATACTAATAACATCAGTGACTATAAAGAATGCCCATTTTAAGGAACATGTTGATAAACAAACATTGGCTTCCTGTTTTGTTTTTCCATCTTTAGAGCAGACCTTCTGATATGAACGTCCTGGGAAACAACATAAGGTCTTTAAGCGGCGGGCGATATGCTTGAACGAATGCCGTTTTTGTTGTTTTTGATTTCCTTCTATGTGACGTAACAGATGACGGTGTTGTTCAGCATGTTTTGGAAAAATTTCCTCAACTGGAAAAGAACACAGAAACAGATTCACTGTAAACAGACGTCTCCTTTTTCCTTCACTCGTCTTTGGCAAAAGTTCAAAACTGGTCGAACTGTCTGTTTCAGTGGGAGGGACACTGGTGGAACAGTGAGGCTACAAGGAGCAGGACTTCCAAGTACTGTAGTTTTCACCATGTAAGTCACAGCTTTTTGTGTAAATTAGCATGCCCTGCAACTTATACGGCGAAGTGACGCATTTACGTTTTTTTCCATATTTATAACCCAATTTTTGATCTGACGATTTCATTCACGTGATTGCTGGATATGGGCACCGGCGACCCCCGTGACCCAAAATGGAATAAACGGGTAAAGACAATACTGTAGATGGATGGATGGATGGATTTCAGCCACTAGAGGATGCTTTAGTAATATGGCAAGCCAAATGTCTCATTAATAGGTAAAAGGGGCTATTAATGAGACACTTGGCTTGCCAAAGTTGCAACCTTTGTCTCGCTCCGGAACTCCTGGAGCAAAGAATCAAATCAGCTGCATTTCATTGTGCCGCCCAGGAGAAATGCAGCTGATTTGATTATCAAAGTGCATTTATTAAGGAAAAGTTCAATTGAGACACACCTTTACTATAATTTTGAGCGAATAAATAATTGTTTTTAGGTGGTTATCTTGTTAAATTCTTGTTTAAGTCCTGCCAAGCATGTTACCACGGCTGTAATTTGGCAGCCAATCGATTTTGGCACAACACTCATGTTTCTGGGTGGTCAGTGGGGACGCATAATAGATGTGACTTGTACAGCGAAGTGACGTATTTATGTTTTTTTCCCACTTTATTACACATATTTGGACTGATGCGACTTACATGGCAGAAAGTACGGTACTTGGGGTTCACTGTCCAGGAAAACCGTGGTGAAGAGGTGAAAAAGAGTCCAGGCAGGATGGAGAAAAGTATCAGGAGTGATTTGCGACAAAAGGTTGTCAGTAAAGATCAAAGGAAAAGTTTACAAGACAGTGGTGAGACCAGCTATGTTGTATGGTCTGGAGACAGAGACATGGACAAAAAGACAGGAGAAAGAACTGGAAGTGGCAGAAATGAAGATGTTGAGGTTCTCCTTAGGAGTGACAAGGATGGATAAGATCAGGAATGAGATCATCAGAGGTACAGCACATGTTGAACAACTGGGAGATAAAGTTAGAGAGGCCAGACTGAGATGGTTTGGACATGTCCAGAGGAGGGACAGTGGGTATATTGGTAGAAGGATGTTAGAAATGCAGCTGCCAGGAAACAAAGAGATGTTTATTGTTTATTAAATTTGTTCTTTTTTTTTTAAACAAAAGAAACACAATACAAGATAATCCCATAAATGATAACGTACAAAATAAGGTAGCAGAAAGAAGAATAAATCTTATTATATCTGCCCCTTTTTTCCAACAATCAGATTAAACAATAATAATCTTCAACCAACAGTACAAAATGACTAACTCTTTCTAATTTTCTAACTAATACAATACACATTACGCTATTTCATATATTTTTTTAACACATTCGTTTTGATCATTTTCTTAAATGTAAACATTGACTTGGCATTTTTAACTACATTCTCCAAGCCATTCCATAATCTAATTCCCTGGATTGAGGTAGAACGTCCCTTCAAACTAGTTCTGAATTGTGGTTTTACAAACATCTCTGTCCCCTTAAGATTATAACAACTTTGTCTTTTAACAAAATGCATTTGGATATTTAAAGGTAATGCATTATTTTGAGCCCTATACATAACTGATAAAATATTATAGTCTACCAAATCATGGAACTTCAATAACTTCAGTTGATAAAATAATGTACTTGATGGATGACGGTAATGTTTTCTAGTGATAATTCTTACAGCTCTTTTCTGTAATACAAAAATAGGCTTTGTGATTGTTTTACACGCATTCCCCCAAACATCAATACAATAGATTAAGTGTGGAACAATGATTGTGTTATACAACAAATACAGAGCTTTATCATTCAATAGGTCTCTGACTTTGTACAGTACTGCAATCGATTTAGCTATTTTTATTCTTACAGAATTTATGTGTTGTTTCCATGTCAGTTTGTCATCAATGATAACACCCAAAAACTTCACCTCACTCACTCTACAAATCTCAACACCCTCAATTTTGAGTGGAACATCAACAGTTTTCTTTTTATTACTGAATATCATGTAATTAGTTTTTTCTAGATTTAATGATAATTTATTGATTTTAAACCAAGTTTGTATCTTGACAAATTCTGTCTTTATCAATTCCAACATTTGTTCTATATCTTCACCTAAACAGAAAAATGATGTATGGATGTATGGATGCAGTTAGAGAGGACATGGAGGTAGACGGAGGACAGAATGACTCGAGCAGCGGAAAGAACAAGTTGAATTTTCTGACCCACCTCATCTAAAACTTTGTCCTTTGTGTCTCTGCTGTCGCAGAGAAGAGGCGTTTGTGACGAGCACAGCATGGACAGGCCGACCGTCATCTGTACAGATTCTGAGGGAACAAACAAACTGTGAGAACAGCTGTGCACGTTTTTTCATTTTCCACTCCGACTGGTGACCTGAGCTGACGAAACAAGTCACGATGAGGAGTTTGTCATTGCTGACTTATTATTATATTTATTAATAGTTATAGGGTGTATGCAAGTGTTTTAAAAATCCAAATACAGGTGGTCCCTGGGTTACGAAGCCCTCGACTTACGGCAATTCGGATTTACGAACGCATCATAAATAATAAAAATATGAAAAAAATAATAATAATATAGTAATAATAATAATTTTTTTTGTTTTTGTTTAAATGTTCTTAATTTCATGTGTACAGCACTTTGTTGCAGCTGTGGTTGCTTTAAATGGCTTTATAAATAAAGTATCATTATTATTATTTTTTTAATTATAATTTTTAAGCCTATTTGCACAGTTTCCGGACATGCCGCCGTGTCCGCCATTTTAAGGTTAGCTTCAGGTTAGCGTGACTGGAGGAGCCACGAGCTAACATGCTCGCAAGCAGGAGACGCCTGCTGCAGCCGGGAGCTCGCCTTGGAGGGACGACACCGAGCTAACGGGGGGCTAAAATGCTAACGCGGCCCGGACCCGACGGGCGGCGGAGACCAGCTCACAGTAAGAAATTGTATTTTTTAATTTAAATTACAGTACTGTATGTCTCTAAATGTACTGTACAGTACTGTATGTGTTTTTTGATAATTATGTAGCTGTGTTAGGATAGGCGAAGTGCTTGGTAACTTACAGTGCCGTACATGTACGTGTATCAGGGGCGGCTCGGGTGGTCCCCGACTTACGGCAAAATCGGGTTACGAACGATGCGTAGGAACGGAAATTGTACGTAACTCGAGGACTAGCTGTATATGATAGTATGATAGCGTAGGTATTTCTGTGCACCTAAAAACTTCTAAATTCATCTCAACATAGAAAGTTCAATCCAACCAACCAGCCTATGCTTTCCACAGAC
>JBBPBX010004657.1:28777-75673 GCA_038048925.1 Garcialebias charrua
AGTAAAGTTACTGTGAGGTTGTGACAGCTCTGAAATTAGATTTTCAGGCTGTGTCAGAAAAGAAAATAATTTGTTCACTGCACCAAAAATAAATGAATAAAAACAAACATGTGTCTGAAAGACAATACAAGAGTTAAACAGTCGGTGAAAACGGTGCCGTGTCACGAGAAGCTTTTACTGATGATCAAAAAATAAATAAATTACTCACAGGTAAATATGGTGCTCGACACTGGCAGGCTTTTGACGTCTTCGATAACAGCGTAGACCGTTACGTTGTACTCGGCGGCAGTCTTCAGGCTTGTGAAATTGAATTGAGGTTCGGATAAATTCTGCGTCATGTTCAGTTTTGCAGCAAGCCAGAGCTCAGCTAGGTAATGCACATCACTGTCTTTTTTATATTCCCAGCAAGCGTAGAGAGAATTGTCAGTCGTGCTTAATCTCAGATTTGAGATCTGATTAGGTGCTGTTGGGGAGTCAAGAAGTCAGATTAGTGTCACTCCATCGTGGACTGCCATCATGATGCCTGGTACCCACTGCCCCGTTGTCGGGCGGCTGAAGCGGCCGGTTTACATTCAAAGTCTATGAGGAGACGCGTGGAGTCACAGCGAACAGGGAAGCGGCGCGATTCAAGTGATCGAAGCGGCGCGGCGGCAGCTTGCACACGCACGCGCGCGTCGGCGTCGAACTGCCAACGCCATAAAATTCGATCTCTGGTGGCTCGACGCGTTTAGCAAACAGTCGGGAGAGCCTCTGATATCTGATTACACAACCACAACGGGACTTTTTTTGGACTTTTTAAACTTACCGGATTGAGCCTCCATGAATTGGAACCAAACTCCGGTAAGAAACGTGGCATTTTTACAGTTGCTGCTGACAGGCTGCTGTTCTCTCCAGTGTAGATCACCCCAAACATAAAAAAAACGTTTTAATCTCATCAAAGACCGTCAGAGGTGCAGTTAACACAACAACTGAACCCGGAAAACGAGCTACACCCCCTCCCTCTGCTACCCCCTAGTGTACGTCATCAGACGGTCTTCAGTGGTCAGTGGGACCGTGACAAGCGGCCAAAAGGGGGCGGCAGGCGCGTTTCGAGTTGTGCAGTGGGGACCAGGCATTAGACTACAGAAGAGATGCTTACCTGTGTATGTCTCTATAGTTACGTTCTTTCCCAGCAGGGTGAAATTGGCCACCGTTTGCACGCTGAAGCTGTATTTCTTCCCGTCTGACAGATTGTCCACCAGCACATGCGTTTTGCTCACATTCATGAGCTTCTTAATGCTGTTGGAAAGAGACACGTTGAACTGCTGCCAATCACGATCAGTTTCCTCAGAGATGATCGACAAGAAATGAGAAAAAAAAAGTAGCTCAAATTTACGACAGCCTGGGGTTTGACTTACCGGTAGTCCTAATGAAACACACAGGAACCTTTAAAGGCGACAGTTTTTTGAAATGACGGAAAAAGAATCGAGACCAATTTTTTTTTTTTTAAAGGCAACATTAGGAGAAAAATGTAAATGCATGCTAAATCAACAGGACCACATCTAGTTGTCCTAAACAAACAGTGTGCTGATGCGCCCGTCGCTGAGGGGCGACTCGCACCAAGATGCGGAAATTATTAAGCTGGATGATACACACACATGTATTCACATACACTTGTAATATTCTAAACAATGTTTCTGAACTCTAACGCTCTAAAAGAGCACAGCATGACATGATTTCAGCTCCCTGCCTCCGCTGCTCTCAGCCATCTGCAAGTGCTCTCAGCCACGCCCACTTCTATGCTCTGCACAGAGAACAGCAGATCAGCTGCAGCAGGAAGTTTATCCAGCAGCATGGGCTGCACAAAATTGCAGCAGGTAATAATAATTTAAAATAAGCTATTAAAAAAAATGTCATGCCGATCGTGCGGCTCATCCGTCAATCAGCCAATTGTGTGTCATGTCCAATCTTATTTTGAAAAACCGCGATCGAGCGAGTCCGCGATAAACGAACTGCGAAGTAGCGAGGGTCTACTTTATGTCAAAATGGAAGTCGGTACGTTGATTTGATTGTTTGTTTTTTTAAAGTTATACAGCTGACAATGGTGGCAGCCATCTTGGACAGCCACACACAAAATGGAAGTGGGCACATCAATAATTTGTCAAGGTATCTGGCTCACCTCATGAACCAGACAGGTATTTCCTCACTCTGCGACGAGGAACAATAAATAAAAGAAAAAAAAACATGGACTAAAACTCTGAACAAATACGTACCAAGTAGAGCTGTTTGCGTACACATTGAACCCGGTGTTGTTTCCAGCGGGAGGGTCCCACTTAAGAGTCACTGAGGTGTTGGAGTTGTCCGTTGCTTTCAGATTAGTTACCATGCCAGGCTCTGATCCAAACAGAAAAACAAAACAGAGCTTCACTGTGTGTTCGACGGAAACACACAACATAAACCTGGTACTGTTCAGGTCAGCTGCGGATCTAATTTGCCTCTTTTGATTTGAATTTCAGATAACATGAAACAGAAATGAGCAGTAAAGTTTCTCCCTCAGTGAAAATGTGAGGACGATGAACCCATTTTAGTTTCAGTCATTCTACGGCTTTTTGGAACGAGCTCCTTAAACAGGTACATAGTGTTCAAGATGACTTGGAACAAGTTATTTGTGTAAAGAGAGAAATGAACTCACTGGTGCACTGTGCAACGCTTGCCGCTTCGCTCCACATGGACCTGTCCGCGACTCCTGTGATGACGGTGAAGTTGTAGCAGGTTCCACTACTCAAACCATCAAACTCCAATGATTTGTTCCAAGTTTCTTTCGTACGATGATCGACATCAGTTCCAATCTGGTAGAAATTCTGGTTTCCTACGGAGTTGTTCCAGCTCAGAGTGACGGACGTTTCTGTGATCGACGTCACGTTGAGATTCTCAACTGTGGGTGGTACTAAAAAACAAGAAAAAGGGTGGAGGGAGATGACCAAAGTTAGTACGGTACTGTAAATTGTACATAAAGTGTCAGTGTTGCCTTAAATCTTGTGTTTTTACTCAGTTCTTTGCAAAAAACACCAAATTCAAAAGCAAATTCACAAAAACTGGATCTACAATCCCTCCACTTCATCAGGATGTTTCAAAGCAAACCCAGTCTGAAGACTTCCTGCAACTCACTGGTGTAGAACACCTTGGTCTGTGGGTCGAGGTCTCTCTCGCACTTCACGGGAAACACTTTGACTTCGTATTTGGTGCCTGGGGTCAGGTTGGTGAGGTTAAGGGTCAACACGGTCAGATTGGTTAACAATTCCATGTCACCTTTGACCTCTACCCGATAATGGCTGATGTCGCCAGGTGCGCTTAGCCATGACAGACTGGCACTCTTGGACGTAATGCGGGTCACAGTGACGTTCCCCACGAAGCGATCTGAATGGGAAAACAGAAAAATTTACGAGAAAACTTAACCAAATCCATCAGTTTCCGTTAAAAGTTTCAACATCATCTAGCAAATTTTAGGTTAGAAATGTACCAGTCAATGCAGATCCGTGCAGTCACCCCGTCAAAACACCCGAGTTCCCAGATCCTGTTCCGGCTCAAATTAAACCCTGATGAAAGCTAATTACCGGTACTTACGGTATTGCCCGGTTGGTGCTATTGCCAATGCTACTACTTCTTTATAGCACTTTATTGCAACAAAGTGCTGCACATGTAAAATTAAGAACATTTAAACACAAACGCTGTGGTAAATGAGTCCTTGAGGCTCAGTTTTTCCCTTTTGCTTTTTAATGTTTTCTTACTTTTTGTTACCAGTTAAGGCTGCAAGCTTACTTGCGGTTCCTAGAGTTTCCATTGGGAGGAAGATCTTTCAGCTATCAGGCCCCTCTCTTGTGGAACCAACTTCCAGTTTTTGTCGATACACATTGTCCAGTTTTAAGACTGGGCTTACGACTTTCCTTTTGAATAAATCCTAGTGTTAAGGTTGGATATGCTGCCGACTACTGGAGGTCAAACTGACTCAATTTCTTAAAACTCAACATATATGAAGTTTGCATTTGAAATTATTTCTCTCTTAACACGTGATTCTCGACCTGCCATTGTGTATCTGTTCCTCTTTCCTGTTCTCTCAAACCCAACTGGTTGAAGTAGATGGCCGCTTGTCCTGGTTCTGCTTAAGGTTTCTTCCTCGTGAGGGAGTTTTTCCTTTCCACTGTTGCCTTCAGGCTTGCTCAAGAGTCTGCGATGGTTAAAATCAGTCTGCTCACATACATTTTATGTATGAATGTTTCTGTTCAGTGCAACTTGTGACTTGCATGGTGCTATTCAGATAAACTGAATTGCTACTCACTCAGCAACCACTTTACTGATTTCTGCTTGAATTTCATTTTTTGCATAAAGATGGTGCTTTCCTGATCTGTGCTAACATTTTCTCTAGTTTACTTTTAGCTAGCATGCTTCAGCTTTCTGCTAACATTTCACGACTTGGGCACTTACCTGGCATTTTCCGTAATTCTGCAAGCATTTTACTACGATTAGTTTATGGCTTGTGCATTCACCTTAAAGCTAACAATTACAGTAGTTGCATTTAGTTTCCATCTTTAGCAAATATAAACAACATTATTCAGCAACATGTAGTCACACTGCATTTTTGTCAAAGGGATTTAAGTAAAGGTTTGTGGACGTTCGTCACCAACTAATGCTATTAATGTGCGAGATTGGTTTTTTCCTCTCGGAGGAGCCTGCAGGCGCACCTGATAACTCCAAGATCAGCTCCAAGTCTGTAAGCTGTGAAGTCGAGGTCGTCTTGACCTGCATCGGTCTGATGAGGATTATAAAAAACTCTTCCTGCCTAGCTGTCTGGCGTGGAATCTCGCTGACAAGGCTCGTGTACATCTGTGAAAGCCTTTTCGTGACCGTCTACCCTGGCAAGTAAAGAAAAATCTTCTCGTGTCCTCAGAGTAGCAGATAATAGTACATTTATTTATCCAACAATTTTCACAATAAACTATTGTTTCTGGTATCTGTTTATGCATCAATTTGTTTTCTAAAACCGTTTAAAAGTTTGAATTTTTGGACCTTTCAAAGTTGCACTTGTGGTATGATTATTATTATTTTAAAAAATTGGTGCATTTACCTTCATAGCAAATGAAAGGCAGAAGTTCAAAGCAGTGCTCTTCAATCCAAGGTCCAAAGCTCAGCATGGCCACACAGGAGTCTTCGATGTAGTTTTTATACGGCTCTGGGATAATGGGCGGCTGCATGGGTCTGGATTCACATGTCGACTCTATCGGCGCCCGTGGCGTGGTCGTCCAGAGGGAATGCGTTGTGTGAGGTGCCAATGTCGAACTGGATGTCGCATTATTGAATGTCGTACTATTGAATGTCGCATTATTGAATGTCGTACTATTGAATGTCGCATTATTGAATGTTGTACTATTGAATGTCGCATTATTGAATGTCGTACTATTGAATGTCGCATTATTGAATGTCGTACTATTGAATGTCGTACTGAATGTCGCATTAATGAATGTCGTACTGAATGTTGTATCACTGAATTTCGTATTACTGAATGTCGTATTTTGGACATTCTCTCCTGTTGAATTTTCATAACTGGCATTCCTTGAGGCTATGGTTTCAAACGGTGACTCGTTAGGGTAGTTTACAGTTGGTTCTGTTGAGGTTGTGGTTTCAAACGGTGACTCGTTAGGGTAGTTTACAGTTGGTTCTGTTGAGGTTTCAAACGGTGACTCGGTAGGGTAGTTTACAGTTGGTTCTGTTGAGGTTTCAAACGGTGACTCGGTAGGGTAGTTTACAGTTGGTTCTGTTGAGGTTGTGGTTTCAAACGGTGACTCGGTAGGATAGTTTACAGTTGGTTTCGTTGAGGTTGTGGTTTCAAACTGTGACTCTGTAAGGTAGTTTGCAGTTGGTTTCGTTGAGGTTTCAAACGGTGACTCGTTAGGGTAGTTTACAGTTGGTTCTGCTGAGGTTGTGGTTTCAAACTGTGACTCTGTAAGGTAGTTTGCAGTTGGTTTCGTTGAGGTTTCAAACGGTGACTCGGTAAGGTAGTTTGCAGTTGGTTTCGTTGAGGTTTCAAACGGTGACTCGGTAAGGTAGTTTGCAGTTGGTTTCGTTGAGGTTGTGGTTTCAAACGGTAACTTGGTAGGGTAGTTTACAGTTGGTTCCGGAGATAAGGGGCATGTGCAAGAGCAACTACAGCAGTCGATCTTAGGCAGCGGGAATTTAGGAGCTGGCCAACCCGGGTACCAGTTCTGGAAGGAGACGGGATCCCCGTTGGCCCACTGCATCCAGTCAGTTAAGGGGCTGCTGGTCGAGTTGTCAGAGCTGTAGGGGAAGTCGTCAGTGAAGGTGGAGTTGCATGCAGACTGGTTGTTGCTCCCGATGGAATTAAAAACCTTGCGAAGGCCTATCCAGTGATTGCGGCTGATCATTTGGGCGATGACGTGGCTGTTTGCTGCAGTCACAGTAACCAGGTCTTTGTAGCAGACCTAACCAAACATACAACAGTTCAGATCTCTCCTAGATGACAAAACATCGTCAACATACAGCTTTTTATGCAAATCAGATTTCTTTAAAGCAATTAGAACACCAGAATACTAAACAGAAAGCATTAAACATTCTATTGGAAAAAAGCACTTTTTTATTTATTTTGTTTTCTGTAACACTGTTTGAAACTTGCTCATATACTGTATTGCAAATATGAATACCGGTAATAACCAAAAACCTGTTTCACAAAACACACTTGAGTCTTGAGATGGTGGTCTCCAGTTTCTAAGTCATTCATATAAGAACAGAGGCAGCATGAAAAGTGGAAGTCAACCCACTGCTGTTACACCTCTGAGCTGCAGAGGTAGTCACAGAGCTGAAACAACCTGTGCGTGCAAGAGTAATGTGGCTAAAGAGTGCGATGTAGAGAAGAAGGCAGATCGTCGGTGCAACCTGTGGTTCACAGGGTTTAATGTTTTGCCACTGTCTCAACTCTCATCAGTTCCGCTCCACACCAACCAGTTAAGTGCCTGCATGCCCCCTGCCAGTACCCACTCACCCCCAATTATGGGACCATCGTGTTTGTGGTTCCAAGCAGACTGCTGTCAGGTGACAATTTTGACGCGAGCAGACCGCAGCCATGGATTGGCCAGCGGAGCTACACTGGATGACCCACCCAGCAAAACTGAAAACTTCATCTGAAACTTCATCCTCTGATCGTGTTGACGGCGCCACAAGAAGTGAGTACATTCACTGAGAAATACTGGGAGATGATGGCGCAGCATGGCTACAGCCGGACATACAAGCAGCGACAGGATGAGCTCAAGAAATCAAAGTCCGATTAAGGACTACAACAAGCGTAGCGGCTCCAACACAATGACCTGTTACGATCTCGCCCACAAAGCAGGGAAACGAGTCACAGTGGCAAATCACCTTCACCTGAGAATAACCACAATTTGCTTTTCTTAGGATATTAAAATGGCTGCCGAAATAACATTTATTTTCAGTCATTTAGTGCAGTGGTTCCCAACCATGGTCCCTGAGGAACACCACCCAATCAGTGATTTAATCACTTGCTCATGTTCTGCAGAAGCCTGTAATTACCCATTAATTAAAATCAGGTGTGTCGGAGCAGAGAAACTAAAACATGCAAGATGGGTGTTCCTCAAGGACTAGGGTTGGGACCCCTGGATTAGTGGCCAATTTTCATAACAGAGCAACGGCAACATTTAAGTATTCAAAGGTCACTATCCCATAGCCAGGAAAAACTTGGGTTTATTAAACCCATTTCCAGTGACTATTAATGAATAAATTAACTCGCCATTAGTGATGCTCGTTGGTAGACTGTGTTACTCTTTCAAAAACAAATTACAACATACCGTACTACAACTGAGTTTACACCAAAGAGCTGCTTAAGAACTGGACTCAGCCAGTAAGTTTTTAATGAAGCGTCATGAACAACAGGACAACAAACATTAAGATCTAAAAGGTATTTTAGTTCACAAAATAACGTTTAAGGAACTTAATATACTGTTGTAGATTCTCAGTCAGCCATGACATGGCAAATCAAAGAAAACCTTAAAAAGTCAAAAGTTTTAAAGTTGATGTGATGCCACATCAACTTTAAAACTCAAACTCCACACGCTGTTTTGAATAGACTATATGCCGGACATCCGTTCTAGCACTTCCGCATTTTTTAGCCACGCTGAACACTTCCGGTTCACAGGCAACACAGAGTTAGTGACGGCTATTTTTCACTCGGTCACGGCAGAACTTGCCGACAATGACGATGTTTATAGAATTATTCAGACGTCCTCGAAAGCCCCAACTTGTTTAAAGGACAAAGAATTTAAGCTGGAACCGGAAGTGTTCAGCGTGGTTAAAAAATGCGGAAGTGCTAGAACGGATGTCCGTGGCATATAGTCTATTGAGTTCCTTGGATGAGAAGCGAAACGTCTTCAGCTACAGAACAGGGGCCTCATGTATCAACGGTGCGTACGCACAAAAACCTTGCATACGCCATTTTCCACGCAGAACTCCATATGTATCAAAACAGAACTGAACGTGGAAATGTGCGCAGCCCCACGCCAACTCCAGGGCTGGCGTACGCACGTTTCTGTGGTTTTGATTCCATTGGCGACACTTGGTGATTCTGAGAAACTGTTCATGATGTGAAAATTATTATTGTTCACACCAAATACACATAACAATTATTACATCCACATGGACGCAATTAGATGAGTGGATACAAAAGCATGCGCGCATGGGCGTAGCCAGAATTTTATGAGGGGCGGTTTGTTTAAATAAGAAGTTGGCCAAGCAAAACTAACATGCCTGGATAGGTCAGTGGAAAAAGCGTTCGCCTTCCGTCCCAAACCTTATGGGTTCAATTCCTGCATGGTACAACGTTTTTTCTTCTTTTTTTTTTTATTCATTCCAGATTAAAAAAACACATAAACTATTTACAAAACAACAAGAAATAAAACAATACATGAAATGAAAGGAAGCAGAAAATAATCTTATCTGCCCCTTCTCAAACTAATTTCTTTTTTCAAACACTCTTTTATTGGATAAAAAAAGAAGAATGTGTTAACCACAGGCATATTAACTCCATTTCTTTTATCCAATAAAAGACAAACGTAAAATTAGTTGTTTGAATCGAGTGTTTGAAAATAAATTAGTTTGAGAAGGGGCAGATAAGATTATTTACTTCTTCTGCTTCCTTTCATTTCATGTATTGTTTTATTTCTTGTTGTTTTGTAAATAGTTTTCTTGTGTTTTTTTGATCTGGAATGAATTTTAAAAGAAAACGTTGTACCATGCGGGAATTGAACCCATAAGGTTTGGGACGGAAGGCAAACGCTATTTCCATTGACCTATCCAGGCATGTTAGTTTAGCTTGGTCAACGTCTCGTTTAAAAGTGGGCGGTTGGTTCGAACCCCCCGAACCCCCCTTGCCTACGCCTTTTGCGCTTAGCTGTAACGCCAGAGGACAGCGTGCCAAACAAAACTTTTATCCGTGCCTCTACCTCACTCAGAAGTGTCTCCAGTCCACAGTCCGTGAAGTTCCTCTTTTTTCCACGTTTCGACATGATTTGCAATAGAGCAATGACGACATTCCTCTGGTGCAGGGCATTTTTAAATGAATTTGCATATTTATATGGAGGCGTGTCAAAGGCGGAGTCGGCCACTCTCTCATATGCGCTCAATTCCACGTTGATTGTGATGTACAAAAGCAATGTGCGTGGATTCCGGCGTACGCAGTTTGATACATCTGGATTTTTTTGTACGTACGCCGTTTTCTGGATTTGACCGTACGTCACGTTTCAGTAAGAAGTCCACGCAAGTCTTTGTACATGAGGCCCCAGAAGTCCAGTTTTTGTTTTTAACCTTTTAATACACATTTAAATTTAAAGAAATGCCTCAGATTTGACTCGTCCCTGCCCTGAATGGAGCTGAACCTGAGGTACTGCTCGTACCTGGCAGTACGTTCTGGCTTCAGTCCAGTTGCGATTCTCGTCCACTCTGAAGTACTGCTGCTCTGCAGCTGCGTTCATCACCACCAGAGCTGAAAACAGACATGTACGTTCGTTTTAGCTAGAAATCCACCAGGAAACAAAGTCATTTGCATCAGCTTAATTTTTAAACATTTACATAACTCTCTGGGAAAAAATATACCAGTACATAATTTCATCAACTGCCTTGTTTAAAGAACTGCCATACTCTACTTCTACTCATACAGAAAAATACAATTAAAACTTTTAATCAATTTCTTGCTGTTCTACCTAAAGCTTCCTTAAAAAAAGTTAAGCAAAAAACTGACTTGAGATCAAATATTCAGACAAAAGTGTTTAAAAAATCTAAAGCTTTTTGCTTTCCATTAAACACAACTATATATATATATAAAAAATTAAAGTCCAGGCTAATCACCAAAACCATCAACTTTTTAAAGAGGCTACAAAAAGAATGAAACTCACCCAAACTAATGAAAACGCACAGTTTCTCCTTGACCAGTGATGTTTCCATGATGGTGTCCAGTTTCTGGACAGCCAGAGATTTTCCAAAAGAGAGGCGCCGTTAGATTATAAAACTAAACAATGCAATTTAACATCTGTATACAGGTTCAAATGTTTGTCTCGTTACTCACCCCGGAGTTAGCAGCTCTGGGTCTGTGAACAGAATGCGACGACGTACCCCCAACCCAACGGTAATAAACAGAAAAACGCCGTCCGACGAGCACAAGGCTCCGTTCTGTTGGATGCAGCTTGATTTGCATCTGTATTCCCAAACATGCAAATCGCTCATATTTGTGCAAGTTAACAGAACACGAGAAGCCACTGAGCTACAAAGAGTTTTATTTCATTTTAAAGCTTGAACGTGAAAAGGAACAAAATCAAACAAGTAAAAACAAAATGTAGAAGCTTTTACAAAAACGTATAAAAATATTAAAAAAAAAACAAATTAAACAAAGAAATGCCCTTATTTGCTTTTTTTTTTAGCAGTGTTTCTTTTTTTTAGTGGTTTCTAACACTAACAGTGATTGGTCGCGTCAAACCAAAGCTGTGTCGACGAACTGAACTCCAAAAATCAAACGTAGCTGGATTTTGAGCTTTAACGACAGACCCGAGCAATTTAACCAAAATAACTCCAGAAAGGTGCAACGACAGCGTTTCTGTCCAATTATTCTCGTCAGGGTCTCAATCGTCTGTTCACAACAGTTATTGTTCGGTGTAGAAAAACGTTTATACGAGGGATGAACCAGCCAGTCCCTCAGCTACAAAATCTACTTTAAAAGAAAAACAACTAAATAGGATTGCTATTCCTACATCATGTAAAACGAGCTCCAGTGATCCACGATTAGAAAAAATAATCCAGTTACAGCTTCTTTTTAAGTCCGTTTCGCTGAATAACACACCTGATTTCAGCTGGACTGGAAACGATCGAAGCTGTCGGATGGACAAAAAGGATCGGGGTCGTCTCAGACACACGGCAGTGAGTCGTTCAGAGAAGGCAGCGTTTTGGCTTTCACAGGCAACTCAAAGGCTTTAACATGAACAGCTTCAGAGAACTACTTTTCTAAATACAAAAAAGAGATTATAAAAAGAAGAAATCTTAAACTTTTGTTCCCAACATGAATAAAGACCGTAACGAAGATTTCACAACGCTTTTAGTCACTGTCACTTTGGCTTTTCTTCTGGAAATTCTTCCCTTGACTCAGACGTTTTCTGGTGGAGAGAGAAAAAAAAAGTTTAGAACATTTTAAAATTTGAACAGATTGTAAAGTCATTGGTTCCCAACACTGGTGCTTGAGGAACACCATCCTGCATGCTTTAGTTGCGTCCCTGCTCCAACACACCTGATGCAGTGATTTAATTACGGTACTTCCCTGTGTTTTGCAGAAACCTGTTAATCAGCCATTAAAGGTGCTATGTGTAACTTTCTGTAGAGCACAGAACTTAGAAATATTTTCAACAGGGAAAGCATTCTGATCCCTCCCCCTCAGAGCCATATATGGCTCTGCTCCCCCTTGCTCTGCTGAAATTCAAATTCAAGTTCTGTTTTTATTGGCTGATTCAAATTCATGCTCTGTTTTTATTGGCTGGTTAACGGCGGGTCACTCTGTGTTTTTATAAATGCTGATAGAGAAGCAAGGGGACTATAGTTTTTTTCAGAGATTACTTTGTCTAACACCAGTCTGTCAGTAGATAGTGACAGAGTGAAGAAATATGTTAAAAATATATTGTTAGAAAAGTTACAGACTGCACTACAAAGTTACATAGTGCAGCTTTAATTAAAATCAGAAGTGTCGGAGCAGAGAAACAACTAAAACAGGGGTCTGCAACCTGCGGCTCTGGAGCCACGTGCGGCTCTTTGGTCCCTCTGCAGCGGCTCTTTCAAACTTTGACCAAAACTGAATTGGTCGTTGTAAAAAACAAATAAAATAAAAACGACTAGTTTTAGCAGTTTTTATGTAATTTCATTGGCAAATATGTGAATATTGGAACAAGTACAAGGAGTAAAACTTTAACTTTATGCTTTATTTCTATACTTAATTCATTTTTCCACAATAAAAAAAACCTAGGTTTGTATAGTTCATAGTTTTTATTACTGTAATTAAAAAACCATCTCTTTAAATTAATCAGTTTTTTTTCCATTTGTCTTAAATTGTAAAAATAGAAATTATTAGTTATTTTATTTTTATAGTGTCACCCCTAGTGGCCACAAAAGCCCCTTCCAACAAAGCTAAAGTGGCCCATGGGCCACCAGTTGATAACCACAGTTGTAGCATGTTGTTGCGGCTCTGAACACTTTTTAATTTAGTTACCAAAGGTACAAAATGGCTCTTTTGAATGTAAAGGTTGCAGACCCCTGAACTAAAACATGCAGGATGGTGTTCCTCAAGGACCAGGGTTGGGAACCCCTGGAAAGCACACAATCAACTGTCACACTGGTGAATATTTCTATGGTTTTTAACCAAAATAAAATTATTTTCCTAACCCTCGGAATAAGTCTGCTTCAACCAAGGACGGGGATATTCCTGTAGGTAAAATACTGCCACACTCTACAACGAAGCAGCAGTAAACCTCAATTTAAGGTGCTGGCAGTTGTCGACTGGGGGGTGGGCCATCTTAAAATGATGAAATTTGTGCTCTGGATTTGACCAATCACATGAGACCATGTGAAGCAGGAGGCAGCCACTTGACGCCCAGAGCGCAGTTGTCTTGCTCAAGGGCACTACAACGCATGTGCATGGGGCAATTGTGACTTTCCGGTTCCCATGTCGGCTGAACAGAAGCTACTACTTGTACTTGTGTTTGTTTCCTCCTTGGATGGCATTAATCTGGCCTCCAGCTCTAATGTTAAAATCTTGGTGTTATTTTTGATCAGGACACGTCTTTTATCCCCCACATTAAAAATGTTACTAGAACCTTCTTCCACCTGCGTAAGATCACTAAAATTAGAAGCATCTTATATAAAAATGATGCAGAAAAACTGGTTCATGCATTGTGCTGGTGAAGATTCTCAGTCATCCATTCATGCATTTTTGTTTTTGTATTGAACTTTTTTTTGAATGGTTCATGCATTTGTCACGTCTAGACTGGAGCAGGAACACTGCAGCACTGGCAAAGAAGGCTCACCAGCGTCTCTACTTTCTCCGCAAGCTGAAAAGGGCTGGAGCTTCAACCTCCATCATGTGCACCTTCTACAGAGGTGCCATAGAAAGTGTCCTGACCAGCTGCATCACTGTGTGGTTTGGTGCATGTACTGCATCCTGCCGCAAGAGCCTCCAGCGCATTGTGAGAGCAGCTGAGAAGATCGTCGGCACCTCCTTGCCCTCACTGCAGGACTTACACAGCAAACGCCTCACTCGGAAAGCCCTCTGCATGGCAGGTGATCCCACACACCCACTACACAGCTGCTTCAGACTGCTGCCATCAGGGAGGAGACTGAGGAGTCTCCAGGCTCGAACCAGCAGACTGAGAGACAGCTCTGTTCATCAGGCAGTCAGAATGCTAAACACTCTGCCTGCTCTGCCTCCCCTCCCATTTGAACTGCCTTAACACTAAAACTTTCTCACACATTACCACACAACACAAAGATTTTAACACTAGACTCTGTGTCATCAAACGGGTTTTCACTAAACTCTCGGTCATGTGCTCATACAGTTTGCACTACTTCTCATACTTGCACTAATGTTTGTATTACATCACTGCCTATAATCATAATACTGTTTACATTCTCTGTTTACATTTATTAATACTGTTTACTTTTATTACTACTGCTTACATGTAATTACTACTGTTTACATTTATTAATACTGTTTACTTTTATTACTACTGCTTACATGTAATTACTACTGTTTACATTTATTTACACTACTCTAATATCTACACCACTGCTGGTACATATACAGTGTGCTCTGAACGGTCTTATTTAGGTCTTATTTAGGGATGCCCAATGTGCCTTACTGCATATGCCACTTTTTGCCTCTATAACAACATCAACTACTACCTCATACATATACTGTGTACATTGACTCATACGCTGCTTTGCCACTTTGCAAATGTCAATGCTAGAAACCTTTAGTTTATTTTAGTTATACTTTTTATACTCTTTTTTTATACTAGTATGCAAAAACTCAGGACAATATTATGTTCATTAAATGTTTAATGTTTTAGTTTTAGAGTTGGTGTAAATTTTCATACTCTTATACCACTATGCAAAAAACTCAGGACAGTGTTAGTTTTACTATTTTATGCTTATGTCTATTATTATATGTTTCAGTGTTTCAATGTTTAGATGTTTACTGTTGCACCGAGGGACTGAGAGAAACGCAATTTCGGTCCTGTGTATGTCCTGTACTGTACATATTGCAGATCTGACAATAAAGTTGACTTTGACTTTTTGACTATTGCAATGATTTAATAACTGGGTGTCCAAATACTTTAAAACGTCTTCAGTTGATCCAAAATGCTGCAGCCAGAGTCTTAACTGGAGTTGGTGGGAGAGATCATCTCTCTCCAGTTTTAGCTTCTCTCCACTGGCTCCCTGTCAAGTGCAGAACAGAATTCAAAATCTTACTTCTAACCTACAAAGCCCTCAACAACCTAGCTCCATCTTATATTTGAGATCTTATCGTTCCATATTTTTCTAACAGAGCACTCAGGCTGCAGGTTTACTCGTGGTTCCTAGAGTTTCCAAAAGCAGAATGGAGGAAGATCTTTCAGTTCTCAGGCTCCTCTCTTGTGGAACCATCTTCCAGTTTCTGTCCATGAAGCCGACACATTTTCCAGTTTAAGACTGGGATTAAGACTTTCCTTTTTGATAAATCCTATAGTTAGGGTTGGCTGTTACAGGCTTAAGACTACTGGAGGACAAATTTACCTCATTTCCTTAAATGAATTGCCAAAATAGAATAGTTTTAACTTGATACTATTTCTATCTCAACATGTGATTCTGGATCTGCCATTGTGTATCTGTTTATTGAGCATGTGGACGGGTGTCTTCCTCATTAGCTTTGTAATGCATCCTGTGGGGATAAGAAGCTACCCGCTACAGAAACGTCTTTTTTTAACATGGATGTGTTTAACTTTAGAAACATTTCTACTCTTAAGGTTTTTAACAACCCAGATCTGACTAAATTCATGTTTGAAGTCTGCATCCATGAGCCGGTGTACAGGATACAAGCGGACTGCAGGGAACCCAAAACACGCCTGAAGACCAAAGACTCCCAGGACCATCAACAATGAGTTCGTTTTTTAAACTGTAGCATCGTCTCTTGGTGTGAAGAGACCAAACACGCAGTCTTTCAGTACCGTAGAAGGAACTCTGGAGGCGACCCACATGTCCAAGGAGGTGGGGGAGTCATCCAACTCCACAGAAAACAGGTCAAGCCAGAATTCAAACCTGCAACCTTCTTGCTAGAAGGAACCAGCGCTAACCAGCTAAAACTTCCTCCTTTGCACGCTCGAGAATCAACGTCTTTGCACGTGTTGACTTTCTGGTTTAGTTGAAAAATGGTTTAGCGTAGCTTCATTAAACGTTCTCACCTGTCGTCGAACATCTCGAGGCTAGAGTTGATTTTCTTCAGCATCTCGTAACGCTCGCGTCCTTTGACCTGCAGAAGAAATCCAGTGCCATCTGAACGGGCCGAGCACGGACTCCACCCATCTGTGAATGGACAGAGAGAAGTACTCACGTGCAGGTTGAAGATGTCCTCCTCCTCTGCACTTGATCCAGACCTCTTCTTCGCGTTAGGGGTCACAGAGGACGGGCCCGGCACGGGGTCGTTCTCTGAGAAAACAAGTCAGCAAATTAAATAGAAAAAACTGGAAGAGTTTATGTGGAAAAACAGAAACCATACTTCGTTTCTTCGTTTGTTTGGCACCGTTTTGAGTCTTGGTTGCGTTTTCCTCTTCGGTCTTGCGGTCCCGGCCCGGACACGCGCAGACACGGACTTCGAAGCACCTCCGGCCCAAAACGATCCCGCTGGAGCGGAAAACCAACCAACATGTTAAACAATGGCTGTTCTTAAAGAGACACTGAGCAGTTTGTTTCTCTGCCGCACATCAGGACGTCTGCAGACTTACTCCGGGGTCTCCAGGGTCAGGATGGTGAGGATGGGCCGGCGGTTCATGCCCCCCATGCAGGAGCTATTGCACATGAAGCTCAGCAGTATGGTGGTCGTTTTGGAGCCCAACTGAAACAGGAAATGAGGCAATACAAGTCTGTGATACAGGAAACAAAACCACTCGTGTGATCTCATGATACAGTTAATGTACAGTGTTTTCTGCTGCACACGTCGCTCCGCCCTATAACTCGCATCAGTCCAAAAATGTCTAGTAAAGTAGGGAAAAAAACAAATGCGAAGCTTCGCTGTCGTATACACAATCACCAACCACTGCATCGACCTGTCCATTCTGTCACCGTTAGTGAAACAAAGAGTCACTAATCTTGGGAGTGACACTAAGGGGTGGGCGATATGGCTCAAAAATTATATCGTGATATTTCAGAGTATTATCACGATAACGATAAATTTCGTGATACAACCAAAAAATAATAATATTCAAATTTATTTATTTGACAAAATTAACTTAACCTGTTGCTTTGCAGTATTATATAAATTAAAAAAAACAACAACAAGGGTTAATTTTACTGAAATTACTTTATTAAGTAAAGTATTCAGTCTCCAAGTATAAAAATAACTTGTAACAAGTTGATGAGCTGACCCTGAAGCTTCTGGTGTTTCAGCTTCCTCTGTTCCTGCAGGAATTATTCATTTTTCTGATTCATTTTTTTTAACTGATCTATCTCTGATCACCTGCCTCTGTGTGAGACTGTGTGAGACAGCTGAGCCGCGCGACAGTTTTGGGAGAGAGCAGCCCGCACGCGGAGCAGCGCAGGGCGGGGGGGACAAGCTCTCTTGTGCAGGGGGAGAGACAGCTGAGACACGTTGTTTGTTTTTAGCATTTTAGCTAGCGTTACACCAGTACAGACAGGTGGAGGGAGGTGCGCAGCTCGGTTTGGTCTTTTGAAGCGCTCGGATATTAAGGGGCGGGGCGCCCCGACGTATTACGTCATGAAATTAGCATATCATGATATAACTTTTTTGCCTGGGCAAGCTTTTTTGCCCGGTAAAACCGTGAACGATATGATATGGCCCAGCCCTAGTGACACTTGACCCTTCTCTGAAACTCAACAGTAGGGATGGGAATCGAGAACCGGTTCTTTTAAAGAACCGGTTCTTTATAGTTCAATTCTCTGGAATTGTAGGCTGCTTGTCTTAACGATTCAGTTTATCGGTTCTCTGAGTCGTTCTTCTGACTCGTTCTACTGACTCGACGTGGTGACGCATTTACGTGATGACATCACAGACAAGCGCCGTATCAACATGCCGTCAAGGAAAAAGCGAAGACGAAACCAGGTCTACTTGCAACACATGCTAAGCGTGGATTACAATAAAGGGCGGAAATACTTCTAACATGCAGAGAGAAGCATTTGACCACTCAGCATGAGGTGAGTTTGTACAAATGTAACGTCTTTAACACGCTGCTTCGTGACCAGTGTTGGGTGTAACGCGTTACTTAGTAACGCGTTACAGTAATCACATTACATTTTGCAGCAACGTAGTAGTGTAACGCACTACTTTGAAAATGCCTGTAATATATTACAGTTACTAACAAAACCTTACATTCGTTACTTGCGTTACAATCAGGACCTTTCGGAGAATAGTTTTATTTATTTACCTTTCGGAGAATAGTTGTGGTACGACGAGGACGACGGAGCGGACCATAGACATTATATATAGATATCTATGGAGCAGACTGTCACGTGGGGAAAACAAAGACGTACGCGATGACGTCGGAACGTTATACGTCAACGTACATAGACATACGGCCTCTGTCACTAGCCTCGCGAGAACTGCCACCTGCAGTAAGCCTCGGTGGCAGTTCTCGCGATGTTGGGGCTGGCGCGGTCGAGACTCGAGAACAAACCCGGAAAAACACATAGAGATGGATGTAACGAGAGAGGACGCGTCCCTGCCAAAAAAGTTAAGACTTCGTGTAAATATGTTGAAAAATGGGACAGCGAATTTACTTTCCTAAAGTTTATTACGCGTTTTTTAAGATTTGTAACCGCGACTTTAGTGTCTCTCTCTCATGGGGGAAGGAACGATGTCCGTCAGCATGAAAAATCCGTCAAGCACAAAGGTAAGCCTGTCAGATTGTGATCACATAACTGGTTTGAAAGAGGCTGATAGGTAGTTATTTTAGATTTCTTGTAAACCTGTCTGTTCTGTTTTATTTTTTTTAAACAGAAGTTTTACATTTTGATATTGTCATTGATATTGTCATACCTTTTGAATGGCACATTTACAAATGCATTGTGCTTGTTATGTTGCACTGCTGTTTTACTTTTTCATCAAAAATGAGTGTCAAAAAGATCTCTAATATCATTATTGAAAGATAAAAATTAATACAGGTTAAATCTCAGGTACAGTATTAGAGTAATCCAAAAGTAATGTAACTAAGTTACTTTCAGAACTGAGTAACTAAGTAGTGTAATATGTTACTTTTTTAAAAAGTAACTAGTAATGTGTAACTAATTACTTATTTTGGGTAACTACCCCAACACTGTTCGTGACGCTGCTTCATCGTGGTGGTAGAAACGGAGCTAACAAGCTAGCGTCCTCCTCTGTTTAAATGTTGCAGCACGTAACGTTAAACTCCTCCAGTTCCTGTCACTTGTTACTTTTTTGCTTTACTGCTTCCACCGTGTTGTATAAATAATCTCCATCTCATGTAATAACATTTAGCTGACGAGGATTGCCGGAGTCTGGCTGGCTCAGAGGCTGTTGCTAGCACACTTAGCTTTCAGGATGACGATATTAACACACAACAGACCTAAAAATGCCACCGTAGAAATGGGAGCAAAAACAAAAGTGTTGTTTTATATTTTTGTTCAGTGTGTTTCATTGTAGCCTCTTTCTGTTGTGAGAGCTTTTTTTGCTGCTCAGTGTTTTTAATGGTGAATTTCTTCTGAAGCTGGCAGAGCTGGGAGACACGCAGAGGGAGAGACACCGAGGGAGGCAGAAGAGGATGAAGATGATAACTATGTAAGTTTTGTTTTTTGTAATGAAAGATGATAGATTGCATGGATTATTACACTATTTTAAAATTGAAACTTGTGAATTACAAGTTGTGGTTATGTCAATAATTTCAGATGCCTCCTGTAAAGCAGCAAAAAGAGACAGCCCTACAAGAACGTTTTGAGGAAGAGACAGAAGTCCAACTGTATAGAAGCCTTTCACCCATTCCAACCATGGACAGCCCCTTAACACGGTAATGTTAATTAGGAATTATTTTTTCATAAAAGTTCTATTTTTGTTCTGGTGAAAGAGCATTAAATACTTCATGCACACAAATGGTGTACTATATTTTTTTGCCTAACCCAATGAGAATTGTTAACAGAATTGAATCGATAAATGATATCGATAAAGGAATCGATATTGATAATTTCTTAACAATTCCCATCCCTACTCAACAGTCATGATCGTTAAATCCTTCTTTTTCCACTTGAGACTAAGCTGAAGCCCATATTGTCCAAAAATAACATGGCGACAGTAATTCATGCATTCATTAACATCCAGGCTCGACTATTGCAACTCGCTGCTTGTTGGTATCAGTCAGACCTCCATAGCTAGACTTCAACTGGTCCAAAATGCGGCAGCCCAATTTTTAACCAGCACAACCAAAAGAGAGCACATTAGACCCGTTTTGGCCTCCCTGCACTGGCTCCCAGTTCACCTTCGAATCATATTCAAAATGCTCTTGTATGTCTATAAATCACTAAACAGCTCTGTTCCCTCCCATCTTACTGATCTGCTGCAGCTGTATGTCCCACCACGTTCTCTCAGATCAGCAGACCAGTTGCTCCTCACAGTTCCAGGAACTCGTCTCAAGGTCAGAGGTGACGGGGCCTTCTCTGCCGCAGGCCCAAGACTTTGGAATGAGTTACCTCTGCTTGTCAGACAGGCCCCCTCCCTCACCGTTTTTAAATCTCACTTAAAACCACACTATTACTCCCTGGCTTTCAGCACCGTGTGATCTGTGCTGAGCCTGTGTGCATCACACTGTGCTGGTCATGTTGTTGTTATATTCTATTGTTTTTGTTTCTACATTTAGTTTCCTGTTTTGTAATCTGTTGCTGTGTGCTCTGTCTGTCTGTCCCTGTACAGCACTTTGGTGTGCACTGTCACTGTTTAAAGTGCTTTATAAATAAAGTGGTATGGTATTCGTCAAATCTATTTCGTGTTAACGCTGACGCGTTGCGTTTGTTACGCGTCATCGCTGACAACCTGGGAATGTGGGCCGGTGTTGTGCCAAAAATCGATTGGCTGCCAAATGGCGTCTGCGGGAGCATGCACGGGAGGACTTAAACAAGATTAACACTTAAAAACGTTTGCTCAAAATTGAAGTAAATGTGTGTCTCAGTTTAACTTTTCCTTAATAAATACACTGACGGTCAAATCAGCTGCATTTCAAAACCCGATTCGCAGAAGCGAGCACAAGCAGAGCAGGGACAAGTTGCTGTGCTTTTCTTAGAAATTTAACAAGATAACCACTTAAAAACTATTTGTTTGCTCAACTTTATAGTAAAGGCGAGTCTCAGTTGAACTTTTACTTAAAGGACTAACGACCAAATCAGCTGCATTTCAAAAGTATTTGCTGCCTCTGTGCTCCAGGAGCACGCAGAGGGAGGAGAGGGAGGAAATCAGGAAGAAGGAACATCGCAAATTTCTTCAAAATTTAACAAGATTAGCACCTAAAATAATTATTTGTTTGCTCGACTTTATATTAAAGGTGCGTCTCAGTTGAAATTTTACTTAATAAATGCACTTTAACTGTCAAATTAGCTGCACTTTGCCGGGGCGGTGCAGCGAAATTAAGCTGATTTGACGTTTGCTCCAGGAGAATTGGACGAATGTGGCTCACTTTGGCAAACCGATTGTGTCATTAATAGCCATTTTACCTATTACATGACACAACAGCATGCCATACTACTCGGGTAGTGTTTAATATTTTCAGTCAGAATGAATGAAAACGGTCATATCTCAGTCAAAAATTGGCTTAAAAATATGGGAAAAATCCATAAATACATTGCTTTGGCCTATAAGTGGCAGGGCATGCAAATTATGCAACAAAAAAGATATTTATAGGGTGAAAAATACAGTAATCTGTGATCAAGACATTTTACTTAATCTTAAAATTTTTACTTTCCCTAAAATAAAATTGCTTCAGCTTTGTTTTTGTTTTTTTACCCCTTTTCATTAACGCCACACAAACTGGATTTATTTCTAGATTTGTCCAAGAGTTCAACTAAATTATTACACATTTGTTGCATTTCTTGTGCCCTACATTCAGAAAATTATTCTCCAGGTTACACAAAGAACTAAAGTGAATAGAAACTTGCGCTGCAAATAGTCCAACAAACTACAAACTCGTACCTGCGGAGGCTCGTAAGGCACAGTCACACTTTGCCTTTTTGTGTTTGGATCCTCAAAGTACTGAGCCAGCTGGTTGCCCTCCAGTCGGACCAGATGGCTCCGGTTCTCTGAAGCTGGAAACGGATCAAGCGTTTTAATCAGTTTTAATCAGTAAACTCAAGATGGTTTAAAAAACTTTAGGAAGAAATGTCCTCCTTACCGTCTTCGGTTTGGTGGTGTGGGCATCTTTTGACGACTTCTGCCACGTGCTCAGACTTCTTATACACGGCGGTGGCCCTGACAATGGCCCCCGGGGGGGGCTCGATGCTGACAAGAACCTCGATGAGAGTCGTCTTGGCCAGCTGACAGTACAGCTTCTTCAAACTCTCTGAAAACTGTAAGGAAAGGTAGAAAAGCAGAGATGCTCCCATCAGTTCTTACTGGAGCACCACACGTCAAAAAACTGAAAAATTAAATAAAATAAAAATGTAAAAAAGAAACTGTGATGTAAAACTGTTCAACTTCACTAAACTCTGAGGACTAAAGCTCAGAGACTACACTGACGAGGCCAAGTCAAGCTGATCAGTTTTAACCCTTTCTGTTCTGAGGGACGTCTGTGCAGGAACATGTCCTGTCATGTCGCTGCTGTGCTTCACAACCAAACTGCAGCTCTCCTCCCACAGACCTCAGCAGCAGTCGTAGGAGGCGACCACACAAACCCTCAACTGAACCGGCCAATCGTATTGCACGGGTCTGGAGACTTTCACAGCATTGGCTCTCCGAATGCAGCGACCGCCTCTAAACCTTAAAATTCAGCAAATGGCCACAATGAACAAGTCCACACGAACGCCACGAGACAAGATCTATGAATGAATGGAGTTTAACGCGTTGTCCAGGTAAGGTTTATTTACGATCAAGGTCAAAAGGTTTTGTATTCTGAATTTAGATTGAAAATATTTAACTTCACTACAGAAAAAACTTTTCATTCTCCAACTCAAAGAGTTTTAATTATCAATGAATGTGGTTATTTTAGTACAACAGACGAAAATAGATGAAAACAATAAAAACTAAACGACGATTGGAAGAAATGACACTTGGGAGCTGAAGAGTTGCTGCACCGCAGACGAAGCACTTCTGCTCCTCATCAGTGCGGGGTAACAAAACAAAACAAAAGTGTTTTAAATTCTAATAAACTATTATTTTGAGGCAAAGTGTTTAAATTCAGTCAAAATACAACTGGGCACATTGTAATGAAGTGCTAAAGAGAAAAGTAAATTTAGTTTTTTTATCACATAGATCAGCCGAAACAAAAAAAATACATGTATAGTCCTAAACACATTAAGTAAAGCAATATGATGAAAGTTGGTCATACTGTTGAAGTGACAGACTTGGCCATGCCAGACTTCTGAAACTGAAGCTCCAAGACACATTCACCCGGATAGTCAGTCATAACCGGAACAGTGGAGGACGGCGGATTAATGTAGTTGGTCATCATCCCATTGGAATTTGCAGGATCCATCATGAGGAACTCAAACGTGGTCATGTTTGAAATGTTTGAATCCTTCAAGAGGCATTGAAAGCACAGATAAAAGAATCACCGCACTGAATACAGAGGAAACTTTCAGCTCAAAGCTTAGACTTGAATCGTTACCAGAACATTTAATTGGTCCTGTTGCATCCATTCATCAGTACGAAAATGGTTTTCATGAGTATTAGTGGGAATGTCAGAAGTTTGGTGCAAATCCACATCTTTCACATCGCTTTCTTCAGTCATTCTGTAAAAAATAAAAAAATAAAAGTCAATTATTTCCAAAGAGCAAACTCGTGTCTTTAAAACATTATGTGGCGTTAAGTTGATACTCACAGTCCCCCCCACATCTCGCTGAACGAGTCTTGACGCCACAGATCCTCCATCTTAAAACTGGGCTCTTCCATATTTTTTTTTTTAACCATTCGTTGAGTGAAAGAAAATAAGGAAGAGCACAGGACCGCTGTGGGACATAAACAAGAAGTGACAAATTGAGGTGAGATTAACCAATAAGTCCCACAATTTGTACAAATTTAATCGAGAGAAAGCTATGGATACATTTTTAACTCCAAAATATCTAAATGTGTAATGATATTAATTTTAAAGTCAGTGAACAAAACAGTATTTTAATTACTTTTTAGGACTGAACAGTTAAAACAAGCATTTCTAAAAGAATAAAAGCAGTGTATAAAATCTCTACAGGCATTTCTTTACAGTATTTATATATCAGTGGGTCACTTCTGTTCAGATATAAACACTAATTCAATTGGGGGAAAAAAAGTATCTTCAGGTGGAATAAAACGGGAGAAATTCTGTTTAAAATTTCGGTTACGGTACATAATTGTTTTTGGTGTACAGTAAAGGATGCACACAGTAAAACCAAAACAAGTGTGCTTTTCTCACTTTTAAATAGCCTTAAAAACAGTTTTGGATTAAATATTTTTGTCCAACTTTCCTGTATAGTTTGAAATTAAACCTAAAACAACAAACGGCTCCAGTAAAATAATACCTTTTATTCATTTTCTACAAACCGGATGTTAGCATAACTTCAATGAAGCTAGCATGCATTCGCTAGCCAACAATATTAGACATTTTTGAAAAGTAAATCCTAAATTGAAATAACAACATTGTTATAAGTGAAAACTAACGACTGTCAAAGAACTGAACCCGCATAAATTAATCGCGCGCGTTTTTTGTTTCGTGTTTTATCGCAGAATCCCGAGTTAGCACAACCGGCTAACAACCGATGTAGCTTAAGTTTCGAACAACACAGAGAAAAAATGACCCAAAGTTTAAGAGAAACTTTAACGAGAGGCACGTTTAAGCCTGAGATGCTGTTTTTACTGTTCTGCTGCCCATGTCAGAAGATGACTCACGAGAATTTGATGTCAAAGACGGTTAAAACCGTCGAGGAAAATCAAAATATTATGATGAGAACTCGAGCACGCTGTCTGTCGGGGATTCCCACCATAGATATTAAACACTAGATACCCCATCGGAAGCTGAACGGCGTAACCACGTCGCCGCCATATTGGAGGAGGAGACGAGTGTACTTGGTAGAGACGGGAGAAAACAAAATGCCTCGTAGTTGTGCGGCTTGGAATTGCTGTAACCGTTTAGATGTCAAATCAAAATCAGAAGGAATTACCTTTCACAGGTAAGGCATAACACTTTCTCTAGATTGTATTTAAGCTATAGTCTGGACGATTTTCACAATTATAACATTGTTTTGGAACCGTAAACTAGTCAACGAAAATACTATGGTTATGGTTTCCCGCTCCTCAGATTTCATTGATACAGTTACTTAGATGGTATTTACTTTAGTCTGCACACGGTATTAAACAACAATATATACACATATATTGATAATTACGAGAATAATGTCAAGAAAGTCAAATTAAAACGATTAAGTCATAATAAATCAAGATCAGTTTTGATCAGAGAGTCAGAGTCAGAGAGTCAGAGAGAATTTATTGTCATTTGCACCGCATGTAGTACATGTGTTGAAAACGAGATTATGTACACAGGGTCCCAGTTACATCCAACAACAAATGCAAGAGAAAAACAATAATAACATCTAGGATTAACTAAGAGAGACATCAGCTAGTAATACACTAAGCCCTAATGTAGTAGAAAAACATCATTATAAACAGCAGCACGAACATGAGCAGATGGTCACAGATGAACGCAGCAACAAGAAACAGATCAGCATCAGCATGATGTGACATTTTGCAGTGTTTATTCTTATTATTTATTTATTCATGAGTCTGACAGCCTCAGGGTAGAAGCTGTTCCTCAGTCTAGTGGTTCTACATTTGATGCTCCTCAACCTCCGTCCCGAGGGGAGTGGTGCAAAGAGTGAGTGTGCTGGGTGAGTGAGGTCTTTCATGATGCAGGTGGCTCTTTTTCTGCATCTGGAGGTGTAAATGTCTGTGATGGTGGGGAGACTGACTCCCACAGACTTCTGTGCAGCCTTCACCACTCTCTGTAGAGCTTTCCTCTCTGCAACTGTGCAGCCTCCATGCCACACGTTGATGCTGGAGCACAGGACGCTCTCCACTGCACACCTGTAGAACGAGGTGAGGACTGAGCTTCTCAGACCGGCTCGTCTCAGCCGTCTGAGGAAGTAGAGTCTCTGATGACCTTTCTTGATCAGGCTGGTGGTGTTATTGCTCCAGCTGAGGTTATCATTCATGTGTACACCCAGGTATTTGTAGCTGGAGACCACCTCCACCGCAGATCCACCTATATACAGTGGGGTGTGGGTGTGTTTGTTCCTTCTGAAGTCCACAATCATCTCCTTCGTCTTCTTCACATTCATGTGAAGGTTATTCTCTTTGCACCAACTCTCCAGATGTTCCACCTCCTGTCTGTAGCTGGATTCATCATTATCTGTGATGCATCCCACCACAGCTGTATCATCTGCAAACTTAACAATATGACAGCCTGGATGTGTGGCTGTACAATCATATGTGAGCAGAGTAAACAGAAGAGGGCTCAGCACACATCCCTGAGGAGAGCCAGTGCTGAGGGTGATGGTGGAGGAGGAGAAGTTGTGGATCTTCACGGACTGTGGTCTGTTTGTTAAGAAGTCTAAGACCCAGTTACAAATAGAGGGGCTTGATCAGCTTGATCAAGCAGCAGCCAGTTTCTCTCTGTTGTACTGCTCGTACAGATAACATGTGAGCTAACTTATTTATGTTTAATTCTTGAAAAAATTATAACAGTTAACTTCAAAACAGTCCTCGTTTTAACACAAACGCAAAACTTATTTTTGTAGGAATTCTCATAATGGATGGCTGTACTAGAAAATGTAATTTTCCTTCGAGGATTATTATTAATAATAATAATAAAATTGTAATTTAACAACTGAGTTAATATATCCAGTCAAAATGGAACTGTTAAAGGTTTAAAATTGTAAGAAAGATTTTATGGTACTATTACCAACTGTATCCCTTATTCAGAAGATAAAATAACAAATAAATGAATTGGCTCAGTCAAGCATTTTGTTAGTTTGTTGTTGCTGTGTGTTTAGCTTTTGTTCTTCTTTATAGGTTTCCTAAAGATAGTGTTAGGAAGAGAAACTGGGAAGTTGCGCTGAGGAGGGAAGGCTTTTCAGCCAGTTCATCTTCAGCACTCTGCAGCAAGCATTTCAAACCTGAAGACTTTGACAGAACGGGTCAGACAGTGCGGCTCAAAGATGGAGCTGTTCCTTCTGTCTTTAGTTTCCCTGCTCACCTCCAAAAGGTATTTATGTTAAAATAGTTTGGAAGATAAATGAATGCTGTGCTAATGCACTTTTTCTGAATGTGAAGGAGTTTATTTGTTTTGTAATGTGACTAAAAATTATCTTTTACTTTAGCCTGTTTCTACCAGAACAACAGAGACATCAAAGAAGGCTCAAGAAGCTCTCTCAGTGGACTGCTCCCAATCTGTTCAAAACAGTGATGAGCCCCTGCCTGTTGTGAGTACCCATAGTGGACACTAATCAAACAGTTGTGTACATCCCTTCTTAGTTCAAATCTCTTGTCATCCTACCACCTTTCACTAGGTCACTTTTTAAAGACGTTTAATTTGACAATCCTTTGTGTGCACTATAGGACCACTCCTATGCTCTACCTTCTTCATCAGATGAGTTGAAGGCCAAACTCATTGCTGCCTTGGATAGGGTGGAGAGTCTGGAGAAAGACAAAAACAATTCAATGGCTCGAGAAAGGAGGGCAAAGAACAAAGTGCGCAACACTTTAGAAGAACTTAGAGAGAAGTCACTCATAAATGATGAGCTGAAAGACAAGCTTGAGTCATTCTCAGGTAAATGAAAACATAAATTTTACATTAGTTTTTCTTCTTTAGGATAAAATTAATTCTAACTCGGTGAAATCTGACTGTGTTGAGTCTGTTTATTCATGTTTTCTCAGGGGGCTGGAACAATAACCCTTCAGCTGGGCAGTTTGAAGCCATTTTTCGTCATCTGATGGTGCGGTGTGGGGTGTCTCCAAGTGGATCAGGAAATGTGGCAGTACAGGATGCAACTGTGTTTCTGCTCTCGAACTGTCATCTTCTCCCACAGCAGAAGTAACCGAAGAGCTGCCATCGCCATTTGCAAATACTTGTGCAATTGTGCGTGACCACACTTATCTGCCAACACGCTTCGGTGGTCTTGTTGACAATGCAATTGTCTACATCTCGGGGTTTGTGGTCCGGAAAATCTTAAAGAAGCTTGTGTGTGACGTATGCCGTGGTAGCTTGGTATCTGATGCTGTACCTACATCTTTTGACCAGAGCTACCACTTACTTAAACTAAGAAACAAAGGGGGTCTAATGATACCATCTGCAGGGACTTTGAGGGTAGTCAGGTCAGCTGAACGTTTCATCCGCCAGTCTGTGTCCAGGCAAGCTGTCAGTTTGTCCTATATTGATCAGTTTGTACGGGCTGATGTTGGAGCTGAGGATGTGTTCTGTCTGGGTGAGCACATTCAGGAAACACAGTGTGGAATAGACAATCATCACTATGTGTTGATGTCCCTTGTCGTTTCTGTGTTCCATAAATTAAGACTGCACCACATTGCCAAACTGAAAACAACACAATTACAGAGTGGCAACACAAGAAAAAAAAAACGTGCAAAACCATTCTTTTTAAAGGCTTTTAGTGCCTTACTAGGAAAAAATGTATATAGTGTATATAACGTGTATGTGTGTTGTTGAAAATCTTTGTTGGCTCCAAATAGCCTAAAAACTAATAAAAAATGAGAGGCTATGTTAATTTTTTATATTCTTTGTGGTCCTGGGGGAGGGTGTGTGAATTCATTCATTATAATTCATATAATATAAAGTGTAACATAAATTACTTATTAAAGGGGCAGATTTTTCTCTTCTCTCAGCTGCTTTTCATTTCATTGTATTTGCATTTTATTTTTATTGTACATATAATCTTTTGACAATAGTAATTTCATTTCAAAACAAACAAATTCACATACAAAAAATACATATCAAATAAAATGAAAGGTAGCAGAAAGGAGAAAAAATCTTATATCTGCCCCATTAAAAAAATATATTAACTATAATAATAATAGTTTCAAATAATAACAAAACAAAAACTTCAGCTCCTAAACAGCAGCTCTTATAAATACAAATCATAGAATTTCATATTTCTTTAACAATTTTTTATCATTATTTTAAACAAATTAATAGAGCCAGCGTTTTTACAATCACTATTCAGAGTATTCCATAATCGTATTCCTTGGACTGAAGTACATCTGTCCTTTAAATTTATTTGAATTTTAGGTTTTAAAAACATTAATCCCTTCAGATTGTAACTACGTTCCCTCTTAACAAAATGTGATTGGATGTTCAAAGGTAATACATTTTTATGAGCATTATACATAACCTGCAAAATATTATAATTAACTAAATCATAAGACTTCAATAATTTCAACTGATAACGTAATGTATTTTGATGGGTGACTGTAGTGTTCTAGTTATATATATACAGTAGTAATATATATAGTTACATATATGCTTATCTGAATATATATATATATATATAATTACAGTATCTGAATATGTATACATAATGTGTGTGTGTGAATAAATTGCATCTTCTTTGGTTGTGTCTTGCTAAACATGTCATCCATAAGTATTGTATTCCACCAAAATTATTTAAATATGCTAAACTATACGTTTCTATACATGCAGTTTTATTTGCTGTATGCCTAAAATTTAAATATGTGACAACAGGATTACTATTCAGCGTGTTATGATTGATTAAATGCGCTGATACTTTATTGTGCCTGTCAAATATATAAGGCTGAGTGGAGCGGTGTCCACCCCCAAGATGGCCGCCTGAAATCTCGTCGGCTCCAATAGGCGAGAGCATTCCATGGGGTATCTAGTGTTTAATATCTATGATTCCCACACCACACAAAAAAAGAGGGGGCGGGAGCAATATTTACATTTCAATGCTGACCAATCAGAGAGCAGCGTGATCTGGAGTTGTCCAATGGCTGACTGCGCATTCACTGACGCTAAAAACGCACCATTTACTTTAGCTGGTTGAGAAAGCGGGTTGACAGAGGCGGGATTCGTAATGAAATCATTCAATGTATTAAATCAAGTACCTTCTCTATTAAATCCAGACGTAAGATCTTCGACCTCGAACTAGCAGGTTCCGAATGTAATGAACATCGTCAGTGAATTTTTTTTTAATAACATGAAGCACAGACTCTGCGTAATGCAATTAAAGTTGTCCCTGCTGCAAAACGCATTCACTTCGTTGAATAGGAAAACTTTTTTTGCCGCTCATCTTCATTTGTAGCCGGGTCAAACGCCGGCTAACAGAAAAGGACTACGCAAATTTCTACAATCCTACAACAATAGGAACATCTCGTTTTTCACAATTTCTAAAGGATTTTTTTATTTATTAAAGTTTTATTCATTTTACATATTTAAGAAAAACAACATAAAAGATAATGGAAAAAACATTTCATAAATATGTGAAAAAAAATCAAAATACATAAAATGAAAGGTGGCAGAAAGAAGAAAATTTTCTTATTTTGTCTGCCCCTTTTTTTCAAAAACAAAACAAAACAATTTACAAACAATCAATTAAAACAATTAACTTCCAGAAACAACAGATCAATTTAGTAACATTTCACACTCAATAATTAACAAATACATTAGGATGCATTACTTAAAGCTTTATTTGCTAGCATAGACTTAATAATTTTTTTGAATTTCATCAGAGTTTACATCTTTAACATCTTTTTCCAAAACATTCCACAATTCCACTCCCTTATTCGAAATAAAACGTCCCTTCAAACTATCTAGGTTTAACTTTCAGTTCCTTTTAAACTGTAACGGCTTTCTCTCTTTATGAAAAACATTTGTGGGTAGCACAATATGAGCCTTATGCATTACTAACAAAATATAATCTACCAATTCATGAAATTTCAATAATTTGAGTTGTTTAAATAATACATTTGATGGATGACAATAAGGCTTTCTAGCAATAATTCTCACCAGTCTTTTCTGTAAAATAAAAATAAAATTTGTTATAGTTTAATTTAAACATGAACTGTTGCACTAAATGATCCAGTCTTTCATAGTCCCTCACAATCGTGATAATAATGATTATTATCTTGTTTTTTTATTTCACAGAGTAGTGGAAGCCATCCCTATTTTAAACATTTGGGCAAACATTGATAATGAGATGTAAAAAAAATACATTATTCAGATTATGTCAACTTTAGCTGAACACACGTAGTTGTAATAATTGAACAGAAGTTAATCTTAAGTAAATCAGCGTTTGTTTTTGTTTGCATGCAATGTTTCACCTGTTTATCCATCTGTTAGCAAAATATTTAATGAAGAAGTTGATTAATTTTAATTCATTTTAATGGATGGAGCTTAATGATTGACCCGACTTTCATAATCAATCCAGGTTAAGCAACCTTAGAAAACATAAGAACATGGCCGTAACAAATGATAGTTTAAAACTCTGCCATGAAAGGCAGGGGGTGATATTATTCCTTCAAGAAAAGCCTCAACTCTCTCAGGTCAAAGGTCAACTATGGGTTCACTTTAGGTTTATGGAGAAAATCATTCTACAGCCTGGGTTTGGTTGTTTTTCTCTTGTTGTCCATGAGCTGGTGGTATTAAACCCACAGTTTGAAGTTGATTTAGCTACTTTCTATAATTATTTTATATTTTGTCCATTCAGGCTGCAGCTTTGGCACCTCTGCAGTTGTCCCACTATAAACCATGAAGTGGCGACAGATCCAAATAGTTTCTCTGCCTCTTGGTTCTCGTGCGTCTCTCTGAATGCTCGTCAGTCGCTTTAGTTCCACTTCAGGAATACGTCGCATGTTTGACCTTTGAATGAACGTAGCAGATGTGGAGCCAGGAAGTCTCTGAACCTGTTCCAGAGCGGCACGGCACATCAACACAATTAATGTCTAATAGACTATTATTTATAGTTTTGTATCATTGTGATATAAGGCTGAACTGACCCAGATCTCTGTGTGATTTAATATTCACTTTTAAAATTCTTAGACCATAGTTGCTTTAGGTTTCTACATCTACAGCTTCATTTTAGGCTTCCAGAAAAAGTTTTATTAGACAGCTAAGATTTTTTTTTTAACAAAAGGCTGAAATTAGGTGGGTTGATTGATTTTAAATGGGAAAAAAAAACTAGTTTAAAAAAGTTACAACTTTTTGATTCTCGTACCAGTTTGAACTCATTGTTGCGCTCACAAAATGTAAAACCATTTTAGTGGAACAAGCATCTCTATGGTTAAATAGACTACAATATTTGTGGCCTACAAAAGTGCCACTTAATAAAGGGACATGTCAGAAGATGAGTTAAGGTTATGAACAATAAATATCTTATCTGTTGTAGACAGCAATCTGAACAACCTCAGTTTGGAGAAATAAGTTTCATTTTGACTAAATTGGACATCCATCCATCAGTTTTCTGCTGCTTATTCATGGTCGAATCGCAGAAGTAATAAGGAAAATGAAACATCCTTCTCCTCATCTATGCAGTCCAGCTCCTCCTGACAAATCCCAAGACGTTCCAAAAAGGGTTCATAATAGTTCTGGGTTTGCCCCAGGGTCAGGGATCCCTCCCAGCGAGGAGTAACCAGAAGACCTCCAGAGGAAGGAGTTATCCATGATCAGATGCTTGAACCACCTCCTTTTGATGCGGTGGAGCAGCGGCTCTAGTTCGAGCTCCTCCCAAAATAACTGTGTAAGGCACGATGTAAAAATGTTAATAAAACAGTGTTTTAATAAACCACTGACATTTTTTAAGACTACACAGTAATTGTTTTAAGATCAGTCAAGTCAAATGTATGGATAAAGTACATTTAAAAACAGCAGCAGTTAAGTGCTTCACAATAAGATCAAGGCAAAAATTAAAGAAAAAATATATAAAAAAATGTAATTAAAAGCATCAAAATAAAAAACACACAAAAACAATGAGAAACGCTGCAATATTAAATCAAATCACACTGTGTCAGTGAAAACATGTGTGTTTTTAGGAGAGATTTAAAGCAGGGAGTGAAGTGATCTGTCTAAAGTTGAGGGGCAGATTGTTCCAAAGTTTAGGGCCCATGACTGAAAAAGCCCGACCTCCTCTGAGCTTCAACCTGGTTTTTGGTACAACCAAAAGATGCAGGTCAGATGATTTCAGCGCCCGAGAAGCAACATAAGGTTGAAGTAAGTCAGATAAATATGAGGGTGCAAAGCAATTTATGCACTTAAAGGTCAACAGGATCATTTTAAAATTAAGTCTGATACATGCAGGGAGCCAGTGATGGGAGGACAAAACTAGTGAAATGTGCTCAAACCTACAAGTTCCTGTTAATAGCCAAGCTGCAGCGTTTTAGAAGAGCTGAAGATGTGAAAGGGACCCAACATAAAGCACGTTAGTCCAGTCAAGTAGTAACAAACGCATGGACTCTTTTTTCAAGGTCAGATCTGGTCAACACTTAATTAAGCGTAGCTATCTGCTTTAACTGGAAGAAGCTTTATTGAAGAACAGAGTTAATCTGTTTGTTAAACTTAAAATCAGAGTCTCAAACCATCCCGAGATTTGTCACAGACTGCTTAAGATATGATTCCATGGAGTTAAGGTTAACAGGAACAGAGACAGCAGTAGAGCTAGGGCTAAACACAATGACTTCAGTTTGCTGATTGTTGAAACTTTAAAAGTTTTGAGCCAGCCATGCCTTGATGACATATTTGGTTTTGGGCAGATAAATCTGACAAGCATCAGCATAGCAATGAAACAAATGACCATGTTTCCTCAGGATATGCTAAAAGATACAATGAAAACAGAAAGGGTCCAAGAATCGAGCCTTGCGGAACCCTGCAGGAAAGAGTCACTGAAACAGATAAACTATTACCAATACCAACATTAACACAAAAACTCCTGTCGCTAAGTTAAGAATGGAACCATTCTAATGCTGCACCAGTAATCCCAACCCAGTGTTTGAATTGCAGTATAAGGATACTGTGGTCAACAGTATCAAAAGCAGCGGTAAGTTCAGGGGACTAGCAAAAGAATTACAGCAATTACTTTTGTTCTAGAATTGGGACTAATATTCAGTAAGTCTGACATTTCCTTTCATTGTTATGCTGATGACATTCAAATATATTTCTCCTGTAAATTGGACATTCCTGTGCCACTGCAGCCTCCGTTTATATGTCAAAGACTGGTCCACAAGGAATTGTCTGACCTTGAACAAAACAAGACTGAAATGATTGTATTTGGATATCTTTTGCTCTCTTGCTCCTCCTCAGTGCTCCACTGTCAAGAGTCTTGGGGTGTTTTGAGACAGTTTTAAAACTGACAAGAAAGTATCCTCAATTGTTAAAACCAATTACAGTATTATCTGTTACTTCAAATTGTCAAGGAAAACCTCACATTCCCCCAGAAGACCAAAACTCTTATTCACCTTCATTGCCACCAGACTGGACAGCTGCATCTCTTTATATTTTGGCCTTGTACAATCACCTAATGTTGCAGCTGGTCTTTTACCAAATACCAGAAGGCATGAGCACATCAGTTTTAGCAGATTGCAAACTGTTTTCAGATTGATTTTAAGATTCTTTTACTCTATTTTTATGTTTTAAATGGTTTGTCTCCCTAATCTTCCACTGAACTTCTTTATATTTATCGTCCCAACGTATGATTGATATCCTCCTCCGATGGTCTTAGGGCTCAATGAAAGCTTTGACAGTAGCAGCCCCGTGACTCTGGAATAACCTGCCCCATCATATTTGTACTGCAGAACCTAGTTTTTTTTTTTAATATCCCACCTGTGAGCTCACATTTTATACTGGCTTTTCAAATTGTGTTCAGTTTGAGCTCTATCAGATCTCCGAGGTTGATGTGTTTTCTTGCCTATTTCGTTGTACATGTTGGTTTAATCTGGGATTTTAAAAAATCAGTTGGTGGTTCTTCCCATTTGTTCTTAACCTTCTTATAAAGTACTTAAGTCAACACTGATTTTAAATGTGCTACATAAATATATTGAAATTGACATGGACTTTGGTTGAAATTTTTAAAAATTAGTCCAATATCTTGATATAATCACATGGATTTGAGAAAGTTTCTATGGGGAAGACAGCAACAGAAAATGTCTGCTGTAAATATAAAAAGGACAAGTTTTATACGTAACAATTACTTGGCAATATTATTGTCATACAAGAGTGCCGGCCTTCATCAGAGTCAGAGTTATACAGTGATAAGGGCAGGTTGACCTGGCATCCCTGATCAGACACGTCTTCTACAGAATGTAATAAAGGCGCATCGCTGAATCTCATTTTACCTAAACAATGCGTCGCACGTACGTCCATCATGAGACTGAATGTACCGCAGCATCATTTTGAACCTGATGACCCCGCCTACCACACACACACACCTTAAATATAGGCCATGACACTGAAGAACAGTATTTACGCATCCCATTTCTGTGCACCAATAGAGAACAGTCACATGGTCTGTGTGTTCATGACGGATCTTTCTGTCATTTAAAACTAAAACAACTGACATTTCTCGTTTCTAGTCGGGGACTGAACAAGTGATAGTTTGTGCTCAACAGCTGTTTTAAGTTACAGCATTCATAATCTGTGTTGAAAGAGGGTAACTGTTCTTGGCTTGCTCTGTATGAATTCATGTGATATCCACTCGGGTTTGTTTCCCTACTAGTTGCACACCTACTCCCTCAAACTATGTTGGTGGAGGTGGGTGTTGGGGGTCTTTGCCCCTGTGCCGGTGGTGTAACATTTCTCTGCATTTAGTTAGAGTCACACATGACTTGGCTTGGGGCCCTGGCTTTAGATGAGGGGTGTCGGGTCACTGTTTCGCAAAAGGGAACAGGCGGCGAGAGTGGTGTGAGGAAACTGGGGGAGGAGGTGGGGTGTCTAGTTGTGGAGCAGATATTTTTCCACTGAGGTCTGTTGGTGAAGCCTCTCAGTCATGGAGGCCATAGAACAACACTCCCCCATTGGTCACACCTCCCCAAATGTTCATGTGACTGCACCAATGTTGCTAACTCAGGTACCACCACCCAAACTTAGCCTGCACCTGTTGCCTTCTGGGTGGGTGGTGGTGGGGGGATTAGTCTTTTTGTTGTGCATGACAGACGGGAATCCGGAGGGAGTGAGGGGGTGTGTGGGGTGAGCTGAGGTGTGCGACCTGTTTGGCATGTGAGCTAAAATAGAAGTGGATTTAAGACCGCAGGGACAGGAGACAATCACATCACACAGAACGAGCCCCTCTTTGATGCAGACGAGCTGCTGGACTTAAAGGGGAAGCTGTGATCCTGACCTCCATGAAGTTCTCAATAATCAGTGTCCTATCAGCTGATTTCAGACTTCTAAAACAACTAAAACCTCCAGAAGTTCTCCGCAGTTCAGCTAAATGTTGAAGTGTAAAATGATAGATACACTGATTGATCAATTTGACGTATATGGTGGTTTACGGGGGCTTCTTGTATTTTTTGGAGTTGCCTTGGGATGTGGCTGACCAAAACGTCTTTAGACCAGGGGTTCAGAATCAGAATCAGAATATCTTTATTGACATTGCACTGGGGTACAACGGGAACATGTACGCACAGTCATCCGAAAGATGGACTGTACAAAGCTACAGCTGATTATCAGCGCGGCCATCTCATTCCTTATCAGAATCAGAATCTTAGATAAGAAAAAAGAGAAGAACCATGAGGGTGGATAGTGGTATTACAAAAAAGATCTTTCACATCTTGTCTATTAGGACACGATTTGAGACATCAAAAAACTCTACCAGCAAGCAAAGTTAAGACAATTTACATATGCATTTGAGGTCCAGGCAGTGAGATTTAGTCCACGAGCCTTATTCAGATAGATGCAGTTGCAATAGATGCAGTTGTTGTCCTCGGTTACTCATGACCCAGGAGAAATTTCATAGTCAGTCAGTCCATTTCCATGGCTGTTGGGGAGTCAGATTCAGATAAGCTTGATTGTTGATTTTCTTCAGGCAGACAGTTTTCTTTTCCTGCAGACTTGAGTGTCCATCTGGACAATCTAAATCCAATATGGTCTACTTGTGGGAATCCGTTCCACTGATCCATGCTATGAATCCTCCTCCAAATTGATCCCACCATGCTGACAAGTCCCAAAAGCCGCGGGTGGCCTGCGATTCTCAGAAATCGCCTCCACCTTACGGTTCAGCTGGTAAAGCAGCTGATTTAGTGAGGTCACGGCACGGATCAAACTTTTTTTTTCCTCAAACTTTTTGGTTTCAGGGGCCCCTTACAGGGGAGAAAAAGTTTCAGGGACCCCTCATAACCCTCACGTTTATTAAATTGTTTTCAATTTGTCTCTTTAATGCAGTGGAAGTATTTGTGTAACATAAATACTTAAGACCTGTTCTTTAATAGTGTTAACACAAACAGTTTTTCCACTATGTAGTGTGCTGTTTATGGAAATCAGTTTGTTTGGTGTCTCCTCAGACTGATGATGTCCTTTGGATGAAGGACGAAACGTCTCAGCTAAAAAAACAAATTGTCCAGATGGCCTGACTGAAACAATTTTGGAGTTTTACCTGGATTACTGAGCATGAACTTTGGAGTGTTAATACAATTTTTATATTTTTACATATGGTGTATTTTTCATTCGAGACCCGATTAATTAACAACATTTTTCATTTCAACTCCCAAAAATTACAGTTTTGAGAAAATTAACAGTATTAAAAACTACTTTAAAGATCCACTGACGTGATTTTTCTACTATTCATCAAATTGCTCAAAATATATATATATTATCATTTAAATATGTTAGTTTTTGCAAACAAAATGATAAATCACTTTAATTTTGCTTTAAAAGTGATTTTGAACTTCAAGCTGTGTTTAATCATGGGAAATCCGTTTACACCCGAACGCACCATCTGTGATGTCATGTGCAGAGTTGAGGCAGAGCTCTTGGCTTGTCACGGTATGAGCAGCTCACATAAAAGTAAGTCTGATACGGCATCAGATCTAAATTAGATCCTGCTGTTTCTTGTTCCATCACCCAAACTATTTTCTGCTTCCCAAAATGAAGACAAATAGCTCAAATCTTCACCTAGATTGCTAAATTAGTCAGGTTTTAAAATGTCTGCTATAGACCCATTTAGTGTTTGTAAACAAGGACGGCTGCGCGCGCAACGTGGATACAGAAGACTCCACCCACCCAGGCATTTTTCCAAGCATAAAAAAGTTGCGGAGTGAATCGAGCTAATTAATTTCCTCCACCAGCAACAAAATGTCAGGATGTTGCGTATATGGTTGTACAAATAGGTCTTCTAAGGAAGGACTGAAGTTCTACCGCATACCTCGAGGCAATCGACCATTTCAAAGCCACCGAAGGAAGCTGATGATGATGATGATGATGATGATTTATTTGTTTTCTCAGGGACAGTGCACAACAATACATTGACCTACAAAAACAGGAAAGATGCATTGTGCCAGGTTATAGTAATAATACTAATTTCCGCCTGTAGTCCCCGGACAGGTTGATGTTTAACAAGAGTAACGGATTTTTGTAAGTGGATGAGAAAACCATTAAACACAAATACAGACACAATATATACATACATATCATACCTCGCCCCTCAAATATACCATACATAAAAAACTTTCAAAATTTCACCAGTTCTCTCACACACACACGCACTACCAGTTTGTTCACATACACACACACACACACACACACACACACACACACACACACACACACACACACACACACACACACACACACACACACATACACATCATATATACATAATCACACTTCTTCAAACAAACCTACAAACTGTACTTTCACTCACACACAGTCATCACTGGTGGGTGCAAACCTGCTTTGATAAAAGCCATTTCCTTGTCAGATGTGCAAACGTTGGGAAACTTGTACATTTTATAATCTCAGTAGGCAGAATATTCCACTGACTCATGGCAACAACAGAAAAGACGGATTTAGCAAAAGAGGTCCTACATTTAGGGATGCTGCACTCTCCTCTAGAGGTCGCCCTTGTGACTCGAGTTGTTTTTTCTGAGTTCAATATGACAAACCTTCTTAGAGGAGGAGCAGCCATACCATGGATGATTTTAAAAAGTAGACAAATATTTGCATGAAATATTAAATTGTCAAAGTTTAAAAGATCATATTTGAAAAGAATATGACAGTGGTGATATTGTCTGGATTTCCTATCATGAATTTTTATTGCACTTTTGAACATTGATTCAAGAGGCTTTAGAGCTGTTTTACTAGCCTGTGACCAGCTAGTCATGCAATACAGAAAACGCGAGAAAATCATAGAGTTTAAGTACATATATGATGCCTCAGTAGTAAGAGATCCTCGTATGTACCTGAAGTTCACCAGACTAAATTTTAAAGAGTTGCGCAGTTTCTTTACATGGTCTCTAAAATTCAAATTTGAGTCAAGGGTAACACCTAAATAGGTAAAGTTGTTTACATTTTTTATTTTTTCCCCATTTATATGGATATCAGGATAATCCAAACATTTATTTCTGTTTGTAAAGTACATTGCAACTGTCTTTTCTACATTTAATGTGAGACAGCAGTTTTGTAGCCAGGCAGCAACCTTTTTCAATTCTCCTGTCAATTTTGTGGCCACTTCTGTTATATTTTTTCCATGAGTGAACAAAACAGTATCGTCCGCATACATGATGATATTAATATCACACATTGAGGGGAGATCATTGATGTATAGACTAAAAAGCAGCGGCCCTAAAATAGAGCCCTGCGGAACTCCCATGGTGCAGTCTTGAAAGGGGGACAGTGTGTGATTTACTCGAACACATTGTTTCCTGCCACTTAGGTATGATGTAATCCAGTTTATTGTCTGACGAGACAGTCCATAATTTGATAGTTTGCTTATTAAAATGCTGTGGGAAACAGTATCGAAAGCCTTTCGCAGGTCTAGGAACACGGCACCCACTACACCTCCTTGGTCTAGCTTTGATTTAATTTCTTCAAGGAAGTAGGAACAAGCCGTCTCTGTTGAGTATTTTTTTCTGAAACCAAATTGCAAAGGATTTAAAAAAGCTTTGGTTTCAAGGTGTTCAATTAGTTGCTCTGCTACGACCTTTTCAAAGACTTTTGAGATGACGGGGAGGATGGTAATCGGTCGATAGTTACTGACCTCTAGTTTGTCTCCAGACTTATATATGGGCGTGACAATGCCAGTTTTTAATGCATCGGGAAATATACCATCTCTAATAGACTGATTTATTATTTTTGTCAACACTGGGATTAGACTGTCCTTATGTGTTTTTAGAAATATACTATCTAACCCATACAGGTCTTTTGCTTTGCTATTATTAAGTTGTCCAATAATCCTTTCCACTTTTGCATCATTAACAGGTGTTAAACTAAAGGCAGATGCATCACAGACCAGAGAATTGAAGGAGCAAGGTGCCGGAAACAGCTGAGCCAGTCGTTGAACAGAATTAATAAAATATTCATTGAAATATATTGCTAAGGTTACATCATCATTTTGAATAGTATCATTTATTTTAAGCTGCACGTCATGTCGAGTGTTTTTTTCATTTCCAAGAAATTTATCAATGTTTCTCCACAACAATTTACTATTTCCTTTTGCATCTTTAATTAGATTAAGGAAAAAGTTGGCCCTTGTTTTTCTAAGTAATGTGGTGACTTTATTTCTCAGACTTCGATATATTAAATGGTCAGTAGTTAATCTAGTTTTGATAAACTTTTTTAATGAGGCATCTCTTTTCTTCATCAATTCCCAGAGTTCACTATTGAACCATGGCAAGCTTTGTTTTTTTTGTTTTATTTTTTTCGTCTTTGTGTATTTTAATAAAATATTTTTTAAGATTGATGTTAAATCATTACATGCTTTCTCACATGACTTGTTTTCTATTATATCATTCCAGTTTGTTTGCTTTAATTCATTTTCCAATAGAGACGAATCCTTCTTTGAGATAAAATATAAGTTTTGAGTATTTTTTGGTTGATTTTGGTCCCTGTATCTTGTTTTATTTAATTTTCTGACAGCTAGTGTAAGGTTATGATCAGATAATCCAGTTATTAAATTATATGTTTTCATTATCCTTTCCGGTTTGTTTGTAAAGATTAAGTCTATGAGTGTTTGAGAAGTTTTTGTTATTCTTGTGGGTTTATTTATGATCTGTCTCATCTGGAAAGATTTCATTATTTCATTAAGGTTCTTTTTGCGTGCTTTATCAACCCAGTTTAGGTTCATATCTCCCATTAGTAGAACCTCTTTTCCTTCAACCATTTTAAGCATTTTAGATAGTTCTGTAAAAAATGTGCTTGTGGCATTTGGGGGGCGGTAAATGGCAATTACAACAAAAGACATTTCAGGAGAAAGCGTAATTGTAACTCCTACACATTCTAATTCATCGTTCTTTATATTGATTTCATTACTTTGGAAACTCTCTTTGACATATATCAGAACCCCTCCACCCCTCCCCTCCCCCCTGTCGCGTCTATAAGTTTTATATCCAGAAACAGTGAACACAGATAACGGAGTTGTAGGACATAACCACGTTTCTGTGAGGCAGAGATAGTCCAGGTTTGAATCCGTCAGTAAATGTTTAATCTGTTCAGTCTTAGATATGATGCTCCGGATGTTAATACCCATCAAGCGGGTGGATTGGACCGACGACATCATCAAAAACGCACGAGTATGCGGTGCCCATTTTATATCAGGTAAGGTTACTCATCTAGTTTTATTTCACCATAAACCCTGGTTGTCATTAACCATTGTTTTTAAAAACTAGACGCAGTTTAGTGGTGTTAAATTCGGCCGGAAAGTTGGCTAGAAGCTAGTTGCTAATAAGCTAGGACTTTATCAAAAATGCACGAGTATGCGGTGCCCATTTTATATCAGGTAAGGTTACTCATCTAGTTTTATTTCACCATAAACCCTGGTTGTCATTAACCATTGTTTTTAAAAACTAGACGCAGTTTAGTGGTGTTAAATTCGGCCGGAAAGTTGGCTAGAAGCTAGTTGCTAATAAGCTAGGACTTTATCAAAAATGCACGAGTATGCGGTGCCCATTTTATATCAGGTAAGGTTACTCATCTAGTTTTCTTTCACCATAAACCCTGGTTGTCATTAAACATTGTTTTTAAAAACTACACGCAGTTTATTGGTGTTAAATTCGGTCGGAAAGTTGGCTAGAAGCTAGTTGCTAATAAGCTAGCTCTTAATAAACAAATGCCTATGTGCTTTATTTTCAGGGGAAATGTCGTTGGATTATCGAAGTCCTGACTTCGTACCGTCTGTGTTTGTGTACACTAAAAGCCAGGGAGCACGAGCGAAGATGGAAAGGTATGGATAATTAGCTTTGGCCTGTCTTTACTATTTTTTTTCTGTTCTGTTGTCATGGTCTTTAGCATACTTTAGTGTAGTGCAGGCTTTGAAATACAGCTCTGTAGTAAAAGTAGATGATGTGTAAATGTTTACTTACTATGTGTCTCACAACATCTTCACATAATTTTATTTTAGGTACCAGAGGAAAAAGAGGAGAGATGATGGTGTGCACATGTCATCACATCAACCCAGCCCTGGCAGTGTCACTTCAGATCAACAACAACAATCCAACTTGGAACATGATCCTGGTACAATTATGTCCTATCTAAGAAATATTTCAATAAATTTATTGTTTCATTAATTAATTAATTAATTATAGATAGATTTAAAATCTCTAAAATACTAGGGGTGTCGTCCAACATTCTGCTCATATGTTATTCAAACCCGATTGTTTTAATTGCAGTTTTGACCCCACAATCGTGTACAGCCGACTTTTGTTCAAAATTAATCAGCTAAAAAAGAAGACACAAGTCACAGCACAGGCACGTTCTGTGTCACAGAGCATAAAGTGTTGCTTCCTGCTTTTCGGTGCATTTGCTTAACGTTTCTTTTCATAACTTTCAGCACAAGAAGATGTCGTCCGAAGGACTGAATATGATGAACTGAACCTGAGGCACTGTCAACTTCAGAATGAATATGCCCACCTGCGTCAGGAGTTTGACACGCTGCAGGCTGAACATCAAAAGTTAAAACATAAACTGGAAGGATCTCAGTTTTCTTATTCAACTGTTAAGTGCAACTTTACACAACTCATTTTTCTCACAGGACTTACATCTGTCATCTTCCAATGTGTACTTAAAAAAATAACTGGCAGTGTAGACCAAATCTGTCAAAAACTTAGTGTTGAGGATCACTTATTAGTTGTTCTGATGAAATTAAGGTTAGGCCTAAGTAACGTTGACTTGGCATACAGATTCAATGTATCAAAAACCACCATTTCAAATATTTGCAGAACTTGGATACCTGTAATGGCCGTGATCCTCAAGCCGCTCATTAAATGGCCAACAAAAGGTGCCATACTTAAAAACATGCCCAAATTCTTTAAGCGTAAATTTAAAAAATGTCGATGTATCATAGATTGTACTGAAATTTTTATCGCCAGACCAAGTAATTTGACAGCCAGGGCTCAAACATGGTCAAATTATAAACACAATAACACAGTCAAATATTTAATTGCCATCACACCTGCTGGGGCGATTAGTTTTCTGTCTCCTGGGTGGGGTGGGCGGGTATCCGATAAACAGATTACAAACGAATCTGGTTTCTTACAACTTTTGGAGTCTAAGGATGAGGTATTAGCAGACAGGGGATTTCTAATCAGAGATGAGCTGGCAGCTTATGGTGCAACCCTTCGCATCCCTCATTTCACAAAGGGAAAGAAACAGCTCTCTGCACATGAGGTGGACTCATCACGACAGCTTTCTCGTGTCAGGATACATGTTGAGCGAGTCATTGGTCGGTGGAAGAACTTTAAAATTTTACAAAGTGTAATTCCACTGTCACAAGTTGATATGTTAGATGACATTGTTGTGTTATGTGGTGCCCTGACAAACCTCTGTAAAAGTGTTGTTCCTAAAAAGTAATTTCTCTGTAACTGCATAAAAAGTAACTGTTCTGAACATTAAAAGTAACTGTTCTGAACATAAAAAGTTTCTGCAAATTTTTACATATAAGTTTGCTATTTGATCCACATCACTTGAAATGAACTTTTAAATGTTTATGTACTGCAGTAGATCAATAAACTGTCATCTGTCTAACAATAAACAAACGATTTGATTAAATTACAACTTGTGTATTTCTTTAAAATTGTATATACAGGTACAATGTGGTTCAAAATTAATCTAAATATTTGAATTTGACATGAAAAACAGACTAGAAACCTACCAAAAAATTAAGATGTTTAATATAAGATTTATTTAAAACAATCAACAGATTATTAATGGCTGCAAAGATCAAGGTAAATAACAGACCACCTATAACAGCTACGGTGGTACAAAACAAAGTATTAAAAACCCTGACATTTAGCACTTGTTTATGCACAAATTCATGGCATTTTTCACATTCAGGACAAAAACATCTGGCATTCCTCACAGGTCCAAGTTGCTGATTTCCTTTTGATTTTTGCACAGCTGTAGTGAAAGTAGTTATTGCACTTAACACAGCTGATCATTTTGCCGTACTCTGGCCTTTCACAAACCTTACAGGTTTTCTCAGACTCAAAGGCAGGATCGTGTCTTCTGGTCAGGAGTTCTGGCAACAAACCTGAGATGAAAAGGTTTTGAGCTTTTGGCAGGGTGTCTTGTAGAAACGCTAGATTTTTTAGAACACGCTGTAGAATGAGTTGTTGTTTTGACCACAACACAAAGTCACAGTATTTGACATCACAAACAAACATGTGCAGTTGGATCTGATGGTAGTATGGGTGTGATTGCTTTAAAGTGAAAGAGTTGTCCAAACAAAACTTACTGTCATCTGTACATCCATTAAAGTTTTGCTGATATTTGTATGGACATTTTATTTCCACCACACCTTTGCCACAGCATTTACAACTTACTATTCCATCAGGTGATGAGCCAAGGTGTGGCTCAGAAGGCAGCACTACTAACCCACAGCTGCTTACAGTTAAATCTTCATGTGTTTTGGCCATTAAATCAGTGTATATTTGTCGTGCAGTTTCCTCCATGTTTTGTCCCCACAGCACAGACGGTACATTTAAATCTCTGTGGTTGTACTGCATTACATCCATCAGATATGTGTTGCTGATCATGTCCGAAGTGGTGGCACGATGAAATTTGGTGCTTGTGATTCGACCAGCTCTATGGATGTTCCACTCAATAGACTTTGACTGCTGTCTGGTTACAGCTTCCAGCCTTTTGCACTGATAAGGTGTGTGTTTAGTTTTCAGCAGGTGAAATGTTTCCTCACATTTCACCTTTAGTTCATCGGGTGTCAGGTCTCTGGATGATGTGCTGAATAAAGCAGTTAAGGGCTCCGGTAAATCTTGATGCTCATCATAGTTGTCGTCAGATGAAGCGGTGTCCGTGTCACTGTTTTCGAAGCTCGTCAGCACTGCACAATCTGGGTCCACAGCCCGCAGTTCTAGGATGTCGTCATCTGTCAGCACTATCAAAAAAAAGGATAGTTAGGGTGGTATATTACATCCATATCTTCAAAAGTGAGATGAAAATGTAAACGCAGGGCTCCAGACTGCACTTAGCTGGGTTAGATTTTACCTGTGAAGTTCAGACTATTTACAATGTTTTTAGCCACTTCTCTATTAATAATGATTATAAATTAAATGTTTTAGTCACTCAAACAATTTGTAATTAGGAGTAGAGGCCAATGTATGTTATGAATAAAAATGAAATGAGTGTGAACTGTGTTACTTGTATAAAGAAAGTAGTCTGGAGTCCCTGAAAATTTAATAATTATCAAAGTGGGCCTTATTTTGCCTCTGTCAACATCTACATGCCTCTGGGTGTCCCACTGTTCTTGTGAGTAGGTTTTGATGCTGCTGGAAACTGCTTGCATAGCCTCTTAGTTTTGGTGAACTTGATTTCACTCAGTGGAGCTGGCTTGACCTCTTTTCGACTCTCTTTCCACATGCACACACCGGAGGTAACTGCTGCCTTCTCTGTCCTGCCCATCCTAACTGCGAGCTCGACTTTGAACAGTATGGCAGCTGCATGACTACAGCATGATCCTAGACTGAAATGTTGGAAATTACTAACATGTTATGGTGTAAATGTCACTTTTGAATGTTTCCTGACTAAGTTCTGACTTTGATTGTAAATAAATAAACATTTGTGATTTTCATTAGCTTCTGAAATTCAAGCCACTGTGACCTCTGGATGAATATTTTGGAATATGTAATGACTAAGTTATCTGAGCAATGCAATTAAAAAATTTTACACTGAAAACTGAAATAATGTAAAATCTAAAATTGCAGTGGCCTAAAACAGAAGTAAATTATGCATATCAAGAACCAAAATTAACTTACCCTGCCATACAGGTGCAGTTTGCTGTGAGAATGTAGTTCTCCACTTTGTTCACGATTACCCAAGCCTCATACATTGTAGTCTTTGCACCTTGTCTCTGACTGGGGAGGACTTTGGACTTTAACACACAGAAATCTGCGTCCATATCATAATATCGCACTTCCTGTACATGTCCACAAACAACGTAGTCATACGCATCGAGTGATTTGTATGCTCGTAGTTTTTCTCTTGTGTACACGCTAGGTTTCTCCACCAAATACGTGTAAATATCAGGCCACTGAAGGCTAGGCCACTTACTCATGTCATCCTCCCATTCAGTAACTGTACACGGATCAGGAAGCTGATGGCCATTGCTCAAAGTTAACTTATTAAAGTAAGCTTTGCGATCAATTACCGATAACCCGCTAGCGTAGCTTGATAATACACTACGAGCCGCCATACTGCTGTATCCACGCTGCGCGCGCAGCAACTTGATGACGTAGGCTGTAAATGGGTCTAT
>JBBPBX010004658.1:11461-37209 GCA_038048925.1 Garcialebias charrua
CGACAACCGCCAGGCTGAAGAGGTTGAACCGGCGCGCCCTCTCCTCCTCAGATAAAAAGCCGCAAGCGGGGCAGGAGGGCTCTGGAACCATAGCTTGCCGAGCGTGGACAGCTCCCAGGCAAGCCTCGCACAGGGGGTGCGGGTCGGAAGACAAAATGTAGCCTGCCACGCACGTGGGGCAGGACTTAAAGGTGGTCCTAAAAATGGACATGCTGAGTCTTTCTTGTTGAACAAGCGTGAAGAAAAAATGGGAACAGAGTAACGGTCCAGGGGCAATTTATACTGGACCTCAGGGCGGGCCCACAGCAGGTGGGCGTGGACTACAAGTCTTCAATGTTGGCGCGAAGCGCGAGGGATAAACCCAACAAAGCGAAGCTTTTAAAGGGCGATTGCTTACACGAAATAGAACTGGTGGATTACACCTTAATTTTCTTATTTGTGCAAACGCTCATGTGTGACATGTCTGCTCATGTGTGATGTCACACAGGTGGTTCAAGCAGAGCCAATCCCCTGCAGAGATGAGAAGTGCATACCTTATATGGAAATGCTGCATTTCACTCCTGACAAGCGGTTTTATTTTTATTTTCATTTTCATTTTTTTAGGCCTTTGGTTTTGGATGGAATGGGTGGAATAGATAAATACATCTACATGTTTATTCTTTGTTGTTGCTTGGTGTATGTTGTTGGCTAGAGGTTTAATTTGTTTTAGGTTGTTGCAGGTGGAGGCGTGAACAAAAGCACAACTCTACCTCCACCCCTCCTTGTCTCTCGACACGCCCATTTTCAGGGAGATTTTGGAAGGAGGAGTTACCGTCTCAACCTGGGTTTAGTCTCACTTTAACCACTACGGGAGTGGATTTTGTTGTCTTTCCCATAATGCTTAGCGGTATTTTAGACTAAAATGCTACTAAATACTAATGCTTAGCGATATTTTAGACTAAAATACCGCCAAGCATTATGGGAAAGACAACAAAATCCACTCCCGTAGTGGTTAAGGGGAGTGGACTATGTTGTCTTTCCCATAATTCTTAGCGGTTTTTTAGTTTTTCAGCTGCACCATGAGTGAAAAGGACATCTGTGATATAGACCTGCCTCTTGTGTGCTGTTAAAGTTTAGGTGTGTCATGTTGTGAGGCCCAGAGTGTCTTCATTGGGTTTAACTCACACAACATTAAGACAGTAGTCACATAATAGCTGCAGTTCAAAAAATTCATTATTACAGCCTCTTATACCTGGACGGTATCGGATCGGGAAAGTATCGGTATCGGTCGATACCCAGATTTAAGTATCGGATCGGAAGTAAGAAATGTGGATCGGTGCATCCCTATTTATTTTACAAACCTGCAAAACCTGGTTGACACTGGCAGATGTATCCAGCTGCATCTGCAAAGCTAAGCTCCCAGTCCAACTCCCAGGGAGACCGGTCTGAGCGCTCGAAACATTCCCCATTGTTCTCACAGGGCTTTTCAGCACACTCATTTATATCACTTTCACAGTTGGGTCCTTCATAACCTAGAGAACGAAGACACAAATATAACTACCTGCTATTAAAAACATTTTAGACTGCACATTAAATATGAGGCATTGTCATAACAACAAATCTGTATTTGTTCTATCTTTACTAATTCTTAATTCCATTTACTGTGCCTTTAAAAATCAGAACTCAACTCAACTCTGGGGACACCCTGGACAGGTCTCCAGTCCATCACAGGGACACAGAGACAAACAACCATTCACTCTCTCACTCTCACTTAGGGACAATTTAGAGTTACCAATCATTCATGTTTTTAGTCTGTGGGAGGAAACCGGAGTACCCGGAGAAAACCCAGGCATGCACGGAGAGAACATGCAAACTCCACCCAGAAAGGTCCCCAGGATGGATTTGATGCGGCAACATTCTCGTGGAAGGGTGGCCTCTCCACCACCTCTGCCACTGTACCACCCAACAGACAAAAGCAAAGTTCATTACTGCAACTATCACCATTTTTTGTGCTTGAGGCAGCCCCATTGGATTTTGCGATTGGAAATTGTCAGAAATTTCAAAATTTCTGAGTCAGAAATTCTGAATTTGTTGGCATTCTGTTTTAATTTTTTGACATGGAGCTTGAGAGTGGAATGATATGGACAAAAGAACACAGTACAAATATTCAGATGAATATGTGTTCATGTTTTATGACCTAAAGTACATTGTGTTTTGTGGTCCTCTGTTAAAAAAGATTTTTTGGAAGTGAGTTTGCTGGGATCACTGGGTTCTGTTCATGAGGGAAGAATGGAGCATGAGATAAACAGATAATTACAGCTTCTGCTGTATTGCATACTCTGTGCCACTCCATCGTAGTGAAGTGGAAGCTGAGGTGCAAGGCAAAGCTCTATGTTTATTGGTCAGTCTATGCAGCTACCATCATCTACGATCACAAACTTTAGGTAGTAACCAAAAGAACAAGACTGCAGATACAAGCAGTCAGCATGAACTTTCTCTGTAGGGTAACCTCTTCCTTTCAGATAGGGTGAGAATTTCAGCTATGAGGAGAGACCTGAAGTGGAGTTGCTCCTCCTCCACATCGAGAGGAACCATTTGAAGTGGTTTGGTTATCTGGTAAGGATGACCCCTGGATGCCTACTTAAGGAGGATTCTCAGATATGTCTATTTAAGAGGAGGCACCAGTGAAAACCCAGGACACAGCAGAGAATCTGTCTTACAGCTAGTCTGGGAAAACCATGGAACCCTCCCAAAACAGGTGGCTGTGGAAAGAGGCCTCCTTACTCAAGCTGCTGCCCCTGTCACCCAGATCCAGAACAAGCGAGCGAGTGAGCTGGCAGTTTGGGCGAGTGGATGGATGGATGAATGGATGGATGAATAAATTGCAGTGTTTTTACTAACATACTTTAAATATTTTAAGTATGACTTGTAAAAGTTAATAAAACATAATACAAGTCTAATTCAGATATTTAAGTTTAAGTAGGAATACAAAGGGTATAGCTGTACTTTCTTATATTTTGTTAATTTAATGAAAAATGTTTAACAAAAGTAAACAGAACAATATGAAGAAAGCCTTCATGCTTATCCATTGTTCTTGTTTTTAATTAACTTTCAATATATATATAAGCTACTTCAACAATTTAGAAGTGATAGTAGAAAATTTATGAGCTTGTAATTCTGCAGTGCACAAAGAAATACCGTATTTTCCGGTGTATAGGTTGCACCTTTTATGGTTTTTTTTCAAGGCTTGCGACCTATACTCAGGTGCGACATATATATGGCTTGTTTTCACTTTCGGTGAAACAAATTTTTAAATCCAGCTCATTTCACAATTACGTTCATTTATTAAGGAAAAGTTCAGCTCAGACATATATTTGCTATAATTTTTATCAAACAAATAATTGTTTTTAAGTGTTAATCTTCTTAAAAGCCTTGCTGTGCTCTCCTGTGGCAGACATTTGCAGCAGAGCTAAACGTAGGTGCGACCTATACACCAGTGCAACCTATCTAGGGATTTTTCCAATCTATTGGTGATAATTGGACAATGCGACCTATACACAGGTGCGACCTATACACCAGTTGTTTTTGCATGAACAGCTATGAAATGCTGAAGAATTGTGTTGCTTTAAAATGGCAACGTTCACTTTGGAAGTGGATCCACTTAGACACTATTATTATTATTACTGTGGTTTTGACAAGGCTTGGTCAGTATGCACCAAAGTTCATGCTCATTAATCCAGGTATAACTCCAACAATGTTCAGTCTCGGTCATCTGGACGGTTTCTTTTGTTGCTGAGACATTTCATTCTTCATCTGAAGGACTTCTTCCGCCTGAGGAGCCCACCAAACCAAACTGGGCTCCTCAGACTGAAGAAGTCCTTCAGATGAAGATGAAATGTCTCAGCAACAAAAGAAACAGTCCAGTCAAGATGACTTAGTTAGTATGGTTCCTACAGTCATATACAGTTTATCATAGCTTGCTTTCTCCAGCATTGGGCTTGTGTTTGGACAGAAAGTACAACAGTGTTGCTCAGTACCTGGCCAACACAAACATGCATATCCTTTGACTCCTTCTAAACATGTGGCACCATGCTGGCATGGATCAGAGTCACACTCAGAAATATCCACCTCACAGTTGTCCCCTTCAAATCCTGTGTTACTGCAGTCACATTCATAGCTGTAAGACAAAACAGGTGTAAACAGACCATATAAGCAACTTTTAGAACTTTTTCTTGTATTTTCTAGATATCCACAAGTGTTACAAATTGCTTTTAGAATTAGACGCCGTTGCCCAAAAGGCTTGGGCTGGTTATGTTAAAGCTCTGCTACTTCACTCACCTGGTTTAAAGCTGAACTGACATCGTCTTGTAACTATGCATCATATTGCACTACATATATATGTTTTATCATTCAACTATGTTCGTTTTTGCAAATGAACTTATAAATATATTTAATTTTGATTTTAAATTGATTTTAAACTTTGCGCCGTGTTTATTCATGGGAAATCCAATTTCATGCGAACGCAGCATATGTGACGTAAGAAGACGTAGAAGCAGTCTGCGTCTGTCAGCAGCTTGCCTGCAGCTCGCCTCTTTATTTATTTTTTTACTTGACAAATGCTGTTACGTTGTGTCGCCTTTGGGTGTTCTAATATCATCAGTGAACAAGTGAGCCTTTTCACTTTCCCAAAAGAAGAAATACTTCATCTGGGAATGGAATAAATAAAGCTGCCACCCCCCCTCGGAGCCTCCTCGCTTCCTGATAAGGTAAAAATCAAATAAATACGGGTGCAGACCTAAATTAGAACCTGCTGTTTCTTGTTCATCTAACTTTCTGCTTCCCAAACTGAAGACATGTAGCTCAAATATTCACTTAGATTGATAAATTCGTCGGGTTTTAAATTGTCCGTCCTAATATGTAAATGCAAAACCGGAGCCCTCTACGTCTCGTTACGTCACATATGCTGCGTTCGAGTGAAATCGGATTTCCCATGAATAAACACGGCGCAAAGTTTAAAATCAATTTTAAATCAAAATTAAATATATTTATAAGTTTGTTTGCAAAAACGAACATAGTTGAATGATAAAACATATATATGTAGTGCAATATGATGCATAGTTACAAGATGATGTCAGTGCAGCTTTAAGTAATGTCAGGAATGTTCAAGTTGTTGGTGATTTATAATGCTTCATTAGGTATTTTAAATCAGCGTTTGTGTAGCAATGTACACGCACCATTTACTGTATAAAAGTCGTCTTGAAACATAAAGGTAATTGCTAAACATTCAGTACAAAAATATAGCAGGTCCTTGTTACCATTGAGATGTTCAGCACATAGTCTAGCCATTGAAAGTGGCAGGTGGTCTTCTATACCTACAGATGAGCGGCTCTGTCATTCTGTAAACATGCTCTTGGAGTTGAAGCTGTTGAAGATGACAACCACATCCTTTTTGTCTACAATCTATATGATACTATGCAGATTTTTTTTGCATGAAATACTATTTCTTTTGTCAGCCGAATGTCTGTTTGTGACTGAAAAGTCTTGGTTACTTGGAGCATACAACTCAATGCTTTCAAATCTGGAAATGCATACATTTGTATATTTCATGTGTGCAAAGATAAATTGTATGCACAACAACAAAGCTGTGGTAGTCTCATGCTGTGACAAATACTTGGATGTGTATGCCCTAATGAACTATTATGTATTCTTTTGTGGAACTGTGGTCTGACTACTCTTGACTTGAATGTGTAGACTTTTTCAGTTGATAGGTGTAGATAAGGTGAGCAACCTGAGTGTCAAATGACCTCTCGGTTGGATTTAATACATCATGTGGCTTCTGGTGGTAATGGCTGGTTCTTCAAATCAGTGAGCAAAAACAGTCTCTCAGCATGGGGGAACTATCTTGAGGCGAGAGATAAGAATCTGGCCTCAAGATAGTTCCCCCATGCTGAGAGACTGTTTTGAGAATACAAACTGGTCTGTTTTCAGAGAAGCAGCTACGGATGGAAGTTCAGTTGACCTGGATCTCTATGCTTCCTCAGTCCTGGGCTACATCAGTACATGTTCTGAAAATGTATCCATAAAAAAATATGTTAAATCCTACCCGAACCGGAAACCCTGGTTAAATAAAGAAGTTCACGCCTTGCTAGCAGCCAGGGACACTGCATTCAAGTCAGGAGATAAAGAGGAGCTGAGAAAGAGCAGGAATGAACTGAAGGATGGCATTAAGAAGGCCAAGGCCACGTATGCACAGAGGATCGAGGGACAGTTCACCTCACAAGACCCACGGAGCATGTGGAAGGGTATTAAATGCATAACAGATTACAAAGGCAAAAACAAACAATGCCCCAGGGACCCATCTCTGCCTGATGCCCTCAATAAGTTTTATGCACGTTTTGATGATCCAAACAGACCAGCTAGCACCAGACTCACCTCATCACCAGATGAAGAGCATCTCAGGGTGTCCGCAGCAGAAGTGAGAGGCAGTCTCAGAAAGATTAATCCTCATAAAGCAACCGGACCAGACAACATCCCAGGGAAAGTTCTGAAGGAATGTGCGGACCAGCTCTGTGAGGTGCTGGCTGACATCTTCACCACCTCACTTGCACTGGAGTCAGTTCCCACCTGCCTGAAGACCGCGACCATCATCCCAGTCCCAAAGAGCTCCACAGTGACTGGTCTGAATGACTATAGACCGGTGGCCCTCACCCCGATAGTCGCTAAATGTTTTGAGAAACTGGTCATGTCCCACATCAAGGCAACCGTCAACATCAACGAGGACCCTCATCAATACGCATACCGTGAGAACCGATCAACAGAGGACGCCATTTCTTCCGTGGTCCACACTGCTCTCACCCACCTGGATCAGAAGGACTCATACGTGCGTCTGCTCTTTGTGGACTTCACATCTGCCTTCAACACCATGATCCCCCAAACTCTGATAGACAAACTATCCACACTTGGACTAAGCCCCTCTATTTGTAACTGGGTACTAGACTTCTTAACAGACAGACCACAGTCCGTGAAGATCCACAACTTCTCCTCCTCCACCATAACCCTCAGCACTGGCTCTCCTCAAGGATGTGTGCTGAGCCCCCTTCTGTTCACTCTGCTCACATATGATTGTACAGCCACACATCCAGGCTGTCATATTGTTAAGTTTGCAGATGATACAGCGGTGGTGGGATGCATCACAAACAATGATGAGTCCAGCTACAGACAGGAGGTGGAACACCTGGAGAGCTGGTGCAAAGAGAATAATCTTCACATGAATGTGAAGAAGACAAAGGAGATGATTGTGGACTTCAGAAGGAACAAACACACCCACGCCCCACTGAAAATAGGTGGGTCTGCAGTGGAAGTGGTCTCCAGCTACAAATACTTGGGTGTACACATGAATGATAACCTCAGCTGGAGCAACAACACCACCAGCCTGATCAAGAAAGGTCATCAGAGACTCTACTTCCTCAGACGGCTGAGACGTGCTGGTCTGAGCAGCCCAGTTCTCACCTCGTTCTACAGGTGTGCAGTGGAGAGCGTCCTGTGCTCCAGCATCAACGTGTGGCATGGAGGCTGCACAGTTGAAGAGAGGAAAGCTCTACAGAGAGTGGTGAAGGCTGCACAGAAGTCTGTTGGAGTCAGTCTCCCCACCATCACAGACATTTACACCTCCAGATGCAGGAAAAGAGCCACCTGCATCATGAAAGACCTCACTCACCCAGCACACTCACTCTTTGCCCCACTCCCCTCAGGACGGAGGTTGAGGAGCATCAAATGTAGAACCACTAGACTGAGGAACAGCTTCTACCCTGAGGCTGTTAGACTCATGAATAAATAAAAATAAAATAAAAAATAAACACTGCAAAATATCACATTGTGCTGATGCTGATCTGTTTTCTTGTTGCTGTGTTCATCTGTGTTCATCTGTGACCATCTGCTCATACAAACTCATGTTCGTGCTGCTGTTTATTTCCACTATATTAGGCTTAGTGTATTACTAGTTGATGTTTTTCTTAGTTAATTCTAGATGTTATTACTGTTTTTCTCTTGCATTTGTTGTTGGATGTAACTGGGACCCCGTGTACATAATCTCGTTTTCATCACATGTACCACATGCGGTGCAAATGACAATAAAGACTCTCTGACTCTGACTCTCTGATATGTACTACACAATGTTTGTCGGTTCTGTATTGAACGCCTTTTTTTTGATTTTGTCGGTACAGTATTACATGTTTTTAGAATGATTTAAAACAAAATTTCTCCCAATATATATGTACTATTCTGAAATAGTTTTGGAGAATTATTATCTCTAATCAAATTTAAAACTCAATTTTATTTGAGTTTTAAGGTACTAAAGTCAAAAAAGGACAGTGGATATATTTGTTATACAGTGTAGCCTACAACAGAAATATTTGTTACATTATGTCATTTTTATTCTAACAAATCGCAACAAAATAAACAGTAGAAGTACAAACTGGAACCATTTAACGTAACCAGTTATTGCCTGAAATACGGGCAGCACAAGCTGAAAAGAAATCTCCTGACTTCAATATTTTACAGCCACTTGTCCAAACACTTACATACCTGTTTACCATGTCTCGGCAGAATGCTTCATTCTGACAGGGCTCACTGGCACACTCGTCAACATCCACCTCACAGTCGGTGCCATTGAATCCAGGTGGACACTCACAAAAGTACATGCCAATCAAATCATGGCAGGTCGCTCCGTTCTGGCAGGGATTGGACTCACACTCATCTAAATCAGTTTGACAGTTGACTCCTAAAAATAATGAGGAATATCTGACTTTTAGTTAGAAATCATTGGGAGTAAAAAAAATAATAAAGCATGCAACTGAGATTCTCAAATCACAATCAGTGGATTGATCATGTTTTTGTAAGTCAACGTTAAAACTAGGGATGCACCGATCCACATTTCTTACTTCCGATCCGATACTTAAATCTGTGTATCGACCGATACCGATACTTTCCCGATCCAATACCGTTCAGGTATAAGAGGCTGCAATAATGAATTTCTTGAATGGAGAACATGTGTATTACACTATACAGTACTCTATGACTTCTGTCTTAACATTGTGTGAGTTAAACCCAAAGAAGACACTCTGAGCCTCACAACTAACTAAAGTTTGGGTACTACCTGTTGTTGTGTCTTCTTTGGGTTTAACTCACACAATGTTAAGACAGAAGTCACAGAGTATGATGTAATACATGTGCTCTCTGTTCAAGGCAAATGTGCATTATGGATCGGAAATATTGGCAGGTTGAATTGGAAAATCCGATATGCAAATTATGCTGGTATCGGTTGCCGATACCAATACTGGATCGGATCGGCCCCATCCCTAGTTAAAACTACAGGTTGAATGTGGCCGAGGAAGGTTTGGATGGTTGAGTGATGAGTCAGAGAGTCGGTGGTCCAATCCCAACTTCCTCCTCCACATGTCAATGTTTGGGCAAGACATTGAACCCCAAGGATGAATGGGACTTAAATGGACTGTACCAACAAAGTCCATGCTCAATAATCCAGGTATACAATCCAACAATTTTCAGTCAGGTTATCTGGACAGTTTTTTTGTTGTTGTGCTGAAACGTTTCACCTTCCATCCAGAAGGCTTTATCAGTCAAGGAATCCCACAACACAAAACTGAAAGTTATGTAGCATAACTCATGTTCCCTGAAGGAAGGGAACGAGGTGCAACATAGATGCTATGGGAAATTGCGCTCCGCGCGATTACCTGAAGGAATACAATCACGCCTTCAAGGCAGGGGCGTCAGCGTCATGCCAGAGACTCCGCCCTCTGGGTATTTAAGGTGCTGACGCCCATCCTACTTCCTCCAAAATGCACTTCACCGAGCTTTCAGCATTGAAAAGGGCCAAGTATGTTGCACCTCGTTCCCTTCCTTCAGGGAACATGAGTTATGGTGCATAACTTTCAGTTCCCTTATCAGTCAGTCACTCGGTGCAACATAAATGCTATGGGAACGTAATTCATTCACGCCCTTGAAATGCTCAGTAAAATGCATCCTAGTGTGAACGTCCGCCTTTATTCAATAGGCATCTCAAGGTCGCTTTCTACTGTGTGTTAGAAAGGACAGCCTGAGTGACATCACACACAGTAACGTCCAAACTGTAATGCTTTGCAAACGTATTTGTAGAGCTCCAGTTCGCAGCCGCACAGATGTCTGCCACTGGTACACCCTTGAACAATAACCACGAGGTGGCCAGGCCCCGAGTGGAGTGGGCACGCACTCCAGAGGGCACCTGTTGACCTTTGCTACTGTACATCCTTTTTATGGCCTCAGTCACCCAGTGTGAGAGGCGCTGCTTTGATAGGGCCCTGCCAGTAGCTGGTGTCGCAAAGCACACAAACAGTTGATTTGTTTTCCTCCATTCAGCTGTTCTCTGCATGTAAGCGCTTAAAACCCTCACGGGGCAGAGAGCCTTCAGCGTTTTCTGTTCTTGAGTGAGGACAGGAGCAGGAGGAAAAGAAGAGAGATCAAAGTCCAGACTTCTGGTGTTCAGAGTCAAGACCTTAGGGATATACGCAGGATTAGGCCTTAGGGTGACCTTTGACCCATCAGGGGCAAACTTGGTACACATTGGGTGCAGTGACAGAGCATGGAGGTCACCCACACGTTTCGCGGAGCACAGGGCCAATAGCAGAGCGGTCTTATAAGATAATAGATCTATCTTAATGTCGCTCAGTGGTTCGAATGGGGGGTCACAGAGAGCCCCCAAGACCAGACTAAGATCCCATCCAGGGGTCAAGATCCTGCTGGGGGGTCTCTTCCTTAGCACGCCCTTCAGAAATCTTATTATGAGCGGGTGCGCGCCAGGCGTCCTGCTCCCCCAGCCCTCGTAACAAGCTGAAATAGCTGATAAAAACACCTTGATGGTTGAGAAAGAACGATCTTTCTCCAACAGGTCTTGAAGAAAGGTGAGGAGGTGGACCAAGTCACATGAATAAGAAATAATATTTCTTTCCATGCACAAAGCTTCAAAAATACGCCATTTCCGGGCATAGAGAGACTGTGTTGACATAGCTCGGGCGTTTTGAATGGTATTTACCACGTTCTCGGGCAGGCCTGAGGCCACCAGTTTGTTCATCTCAGCCACCAAGCTGAGATTTGCCACAGTTCTCAGCATAAGCGGTGAGGCTGTTCCTTCTGGTGACGTGGCGGTCCCTGGAGAGGATCAGGTGGCGGAACCAGCTCCTCCTCGAGGGTCCTGATTTCTGTGGCCCCTTGAGGGCCAACCAAGTTAGGGAGAGGGCCCTCCCGCAGATGTACCTCCATACCTCTCTGACCGAGAGTGTTGGGAGGCAGAAGCAAACTGCTGTCATTATGGTTTTTCCTCTTTTTGTGGGGAGTCATGGTTCGGAGTGGGTGCAAGTTCTGGATACGAGCAGACCTCCTGACTCCAGCCCGCTTCATGGTTGGGTCTGGTTCACTGGCCTCCGGCCTCGTCAGTGCCCTGGGGCCTGATGAACCTCCGGGGAGCTGTGTTTCACCTGGTGGGCGGGTGTCGTTTAAGAGTAGAACTGATTCAGTACTGATTCAGTACAGTGAGCGTGGTCACACGCTGCAGGATCATTGCTTGAGCAGGGCATGTCGCCCACTGAGGATAAGGGGACAGGTTCAGCAGACGGATGTGAAGCTGTCCGAGATAGTCCCTCGTGTTGAGCACTTTTTTGTTTGGCTGGTGACAGAAAGTCCAGTCCCCTTCGATTAAAGGGAAGAGGAATCTGATTTAGCCCTGGTGCCATTTCTGCTCTGCATTGAGTGTTTACACATACTGCAATGTCATCACCACTTCCTTTGTGAACGTGTGACACTGGTTTTGGCCTGTGGGCTTCTGTCGTGACCCCCCGTCACTTACTGGAATCCATTGAATAGGAGCTGGTGGCCAGGAAGGTGGGTTGCCAGGTTCTGTCGCGCGCCCCCCTGGAGCGCGGACGTGTCACAGGTTTGTTTGATTTGTGTATTGCCGGCCCCGTGGTTTACAACGGGTCGGGGACTGGAACACGTGACCCCCCTCACCTGTCTCTGTGAGGACTGGCGGGCCTGTTTGCAGTGCCTCTGGCACTGTCTGTTGCAGACAGACCCGAGGCACCCAGCTGGGGCTTATTGATTAGGCTAACACCCCGTGAGCCTTAAGGGAGGGGGGAATGATGACCCCCGCCTTTTATGTCGGCTGGAAGAGCAGAGGGGACCGTGCTGCTGATGTTATTGTGTTTTTTTGTGGGTTTTTTTTAGTCAAGAAAACAGAGGGGGGCTGTTTTTTGAGTTTTATTCATGTTTAAGTGTAACGACATATTTGACTTTATGTCACTCACAGCAGAAAAAACATGATTCGTGCGTAAAACAAAGTCACCAGCTTTTTGTACCATGTTACAAACAAAGTCTGGACGTAAAAAGGTAATTTCCCGTACCCCATGGGCGGGTGATCCTGTAAAGTCAAGAAGAGGGCTTGGTTCGTCAGGCCCGTTTCTGTCTGGCGTCCCGGTTCGCTGAGGAGGCCCTGTGTCGGACCGCCTGGCGGGGAACAAATCTGTTCTTACTCCAGGCGTGTTTGGCCCAAGGTGGGTCCGGCGGTGGTCTCCGCCGGTGCTCGGCCTCGTATGCCGGCCGCTTTTGCGGTGGGACACGTGTGGTTGAGTGGTGTCGAGGCTGCGGGGCTCTGCTCCCAGCTGACTCCCTGGGGGGGGGGGGCGAAAGCTCTTCTGGGGATGCCTACCCGGAGAGCCTCAGCCTGTTTGCGCCTCTGGTCCAGTCTGGTCTGAATTCGATCCAGAGCTTTTCCGAATAATCCCGTCGGCTCTATCGAGTGGTGCAGAAAATGAATTTTTTGTCCCTCCGGGAGGTCAGTTAGGGTCATCCACAGATGGCGTTGTGCGATGACCACCTCAGCCATGCCTCTGCTTTGTGCAATAGCTGTTGTCCCCATCATGCGGAGCACAAAATATGTTGCTCTGCGGGCTTCTTCCAGCACGTCGGCGGCAGCCTGTCTGTCCGTCGTTACCTGGAGCTCCTTTATGGTACGTCCACACCGAACGGCTTTTCAACGGCAAAAAAGCTCGTCACGCACGCAAGTGGACGCACTGGACCCAGTGGTGTCCAGACCAGAACGCGAAGCTGCGGCGGCGTGGCGGCGGGGGGGAGCTTACCGGTATACCGAGTTCCTCACTGCACTCCGCCAGGCAAGGACCTTTTTATTTCTGTCTCTGTAGAGCAGACTTGACTGGTCGTAAAGGACTTGTCGCGAACACACAGCTACAATGAGTTTCTCTTCCATAGTACACGACTTCAGGTTTTTTCTGTGTCCCACAAACAATACGTCACATAGTTGCGCAATACCCGTCCCCTCGTTTCCGCGTCACATAGCGGACTCTCCCCCTCTCTCCTCCCCCGACTCTCCCTGATTGGTTGACACACGAGTTGAACGGCGTTTGAACGGCGAAATCTTCAGCTAAATCAACGCGTGCTTTGGAGGCTGACGCGGGTTCACGTGCATGGAAAACGATTTCCAGCACGCTCAACACGCACGTGACGTGACGCCCAACGCCAAGACGCGCCTGGAGGTGCGTCCCCCTTTGACTTTGCATGTAAACTGGACGCTCCTGCAGTTGAAAAGCCGTTTGGTGTGGACGTACCATTAGTTTTTCAGCCAGGTACGCCTGCATCATGGTGGACGCGTTCATAGCGCGCCGCGAGGCCCTGAGCCCTATAGCATTTCTCGAGCAAAGAAGCCGAGGCTCGACAGGCTTTGCTGGGCAAAGTTGGTTTCGTCCCGGATGACCTGGGAGCCAGGTGAGACCCCAGCGTGTCCTCCATTTGTGGCACATTGGCTATACCCGCCGCATCCATCCCGTCCACGTCGAGGAACTGCGAGAGCGGTAGCAGTATGGGAGCCCTGGGCTGGGACAATGTGCGAGTCAGCTCCGTGAGGAAATCCGGAAAGATGGGCATCCTTTGCCACGTTACGGACTGCTGCTTTGAGTAAAAATAATTTCCTGCCAACCTTGTGACTTGTTGATGAGGTGGAGGTTCCGGCCATGGATATGCAGTGCGTCCGTTGCTCTGCGACACAAGTCGAACAGAGCAGGGATCGAAAAGTCAGTCTCCGGGAGCACAGGCGCCGGGGTGTGAGAGAGGTCTCCCCCCTGTTCGTCGTACTCAACGTCGGCGTCATCCGCAGAAAATTCACCTGAGGCTGAAATCGAGATCTCGTCCTCGTTCATCAAGCCTCGAGTGTCGAAGTCGACTGTTAAGTCCCCGATGGGAGCCAGCGCATCTGGGCTGTCGCCCCATTCGCCCTGGGTGCTGTCCTCCAGAGCCATGCTCTCGAGCTCCGGCGTGGGAGTGAGAGGCTCAGTAGTGTCCGGGTCTGTTGGCCGCAGCAGCCCATGGCTTTGGCGACGAAGTCCGCCCGGTGCCTCCTCACCGCCTCCAGCATCTGGCTGCAGTGTGGGCATGAGTCGGGCGCATCCAGCGCCATGTTCACGTGCAACATCCCAGGCAGACAGGACAGGCCTCATGGGTGTGTCGCAGAGAGGGAAAAACCGTATCCGCTGGGGCAGGCGCGCGAGGTCGGGCTCGCCGTCCTGCTAGTCTTTTTCGGAAGTCTTGTCTTTCGCTTTCCTTTCTCCGGAGGCATGTCCGAGATAAGACGAGCGAGTCCTTCCAAAATCCTTTTTTTTTGAGACGTCTCCTCCGTCGCGTCGCTTTCGCTGGCTAGCCTGCTACGAAATTAGCAGAGGTAGCGATGTGACGCAGTTAGCGCCGTCGAGCGAAGCAGTCTGCGGAAAGAGGAGAAGAAAATACTTTGGGGTTAAGGAAAAATGTGCCGGACTAGCTTTCGCTAGCCCGGCAGTACGCAGGAAGAATTCTCTGTACGCCCTGTGTAGGGAGCAAGCTCACCTCTGGTCGAGCGATGAGGCACAGAGAAGTCCCGCGAAGAGAGTTCAGGTTTAAGCGAGGTGAAGGGCAATAAGAGGAAGTAGGATGGGCGTCAGCACCTTAAATACCCAGAGGGCGGGGTCTCTGGCATGACGCTGACGCCCCTGCCATAAAGGCGTGATTGTATTCCTTCAGGTAATCGCGCGGAGTGCAATTTCCCATAGCATCTATGTTGCACCGAGTGACTGACTGATAAGGGAACTGATTCTTCCCCCAACATTCATTCATTCATTCAACCTTTATTTATACAGGCTAGCCTCGTTGAGTCACGGGGACTCATTTACAAGAGGGACCTGTCTCACTCACACCAAACAACCATCCACTCTCACACTCACACCTAGGGTCAATTTAGAGTCACCAATCAGCCTAACAAGCATGTTTTTTGGTCTGTGGGAGGAAACCGGAGTACCCGGAGGAAACCCACGCATGCACGGGGAGAACATGCAAACTCCACCCAGAAAGGCCCCGGACCGGGATTTGAACCGGCAACCTTCTCGCTGAGAGGCAGCAGCTCTACCAGTTGTGCCACCGTGCTGCCCAGCTGCCCAACAACTTACTCCAAAGAGGAACAAACCAGTTATGTTGGTGCTATGGTCTCTTTGGCACGCTCCCTCCTCCGTTGCCGGCACTCTTCCTCGTGCCAAAAAGACCATCTTAGCACCAACATAACTGGTTTGTTCCACTTTGGAGTAAGTTGTTGGGGGAAGAATCAGTTTTGTGTTGTGTACGATTCCTTGACTGATGAAGCCTTCTAGAAGGAAGGTGAAATGTTTCAGCCCCAAAAAACTGTCCAGATGACCTGACTGAAAATTGTTGGATAAATGGACTGTACTTACTTAATGCCCTTCTATCTTATGAAGACACTCAAAGTACTATACATTACAATCTGTACCTCATTTACACATTCATACAGCACTCTACTAGATCCATACAAAGATTAATCAGCGCTTTATCACATTCATACACTGATGGGACACACATTGGAGGCAAGGAGGGGTTCAGTGTGTCTTGCCCAGGGACACTTTGGCATGTGACTGCTGGTAGAATTGAACCCCCATCTCTTGCATTGGAGGACGACTGCTCTAACCACTCAGCCACAGCCACCTATCAAACAAACCTTAGATATTTCTTCAGGTGTTTACAATTGTTCAAATGTATATTTGATTATGACAGAATTAACTTTCTTGTCTTGAACCACTTTGGACATGTCTGCCTGCCTGGGAGGAGTCGACGAGGGACACGCCCCCAGAAACCATCTTGGCTACAGCAAACTGGTTGGTCCACATAAGTTGCTTACTTGGTGGGTTAACTTCAGTGTGCTTTGGACTACTCTGACTGAGGAAGCCCTCTGGAGTGAGGGTGAAACGTTTCTGCTAAAAAGAAACTGTCCAGATGAACTGATTGAGAATGAGCGGATTTGATACCTGGACTATTGAGAATTAACTTTCTTATATTTGATTATGTTTAGATGTAAGATTTTTCAAGCCTTCAAAAAGGGTATGTATGTTTGTATGCAGGGAAGTAGGCGGTACTTAAAGTGCCGCAACTAGACTCTGGTTCCAAAAATATTAATTATAGCTCCTGTAAACTGCTTCCTACTGGCTTCAGTTCCCAACAACAAGAGAAGGACAAATAGTCTAGTATTGAAATGTATGGTCAATGGTCTCAAATGGGATTCTTGCAATCTATGAATAAATTAGTAGCCTGGGAAAAATAAAATCTGGTCAGACATTGTTTTTCCTTCTAAATCCTTGTATGTACATTCAGTCTTACCTGCAAAGCCCATCAGGCACTCACACTCATAGTGGTCCTTCTCATTGATGCAGGTTGCATTGTTCTCACAGGGCTGTGAAGCACATTCGTTGATGTCGATTTCACAGTTGAAACCCTGAAAACCAGGCACACAGAAACAATAGAACTCTGCCACACCATCTACACAAATAGCACCATTCTGGCAAGGTTCTGATAAGCATTCATCTACGTCCACTTCACAGGTCCTTCCTGAGAAACCTGGTGCACAGAGGCATTTAAAACTATCTGGTTGTAAGGCACAACTGCCATTGTTCTTGCAGGGTTCATCGATGCAGTCAGTCACATGTGTCCTGCAGTCCTGACCTCCATAGCCTGCAGGACACCTGCAGAAGTAGCCATTTATTTGGTCTACACACAGAGAGCGAGGCTCAAAGCAGGGGTTGCTCTGACACTCATCGATTTCCTCTGTGCAGTTGTCACCCTTAAGTCCATCCGGGCAAATGCAATGGTATTCTGTTGTACCACGTATGCTGGTGCAGTCTTCACACGGAGCAAAGGAGCAGGCATCATAAAGTTCATCACATTTTTTTCCCATGTATTGCACGCCATCTCTGGCACAGATACAGGCATAGTCATCCTTGGTGTCCACACAAGTGGCTCCATTGTGACAGGGTGCAGACAAACACTTCTCTGACGTGGCTCTGCAGAGTGTTCCTACAAAATAAAACAAGGTTTACAATGAGATCAACCATTACAAGTTAAAAAAATATCACGACAGCTTGAGTTCCAAATTATATGGTATAATAATTACGGTACTACAAATTCTTACATAAAAAAATACACACTTGCTTGTCTTAGTTGTGCTTTAAGCAGGGCCATTTGACAGTTCAAGAAAAGAAAATAATAGAGACAAAAGGTGAATCTAATGAATCACTATTACTCTTCCTTCCTACTTGTGGCTGCTCCCTCCTGCAGGGGTTGTCACAGCAAGTTAACCCGCACAAAAGATTTGGCAATTGGATGCCCTTCCTTATACAACCTGGGTTCAAACCTGCAGCCTCAGGATTGCAAAATTACAACACTGACTACTGAGACACTGCACTCATCCTAATAAATTACAATCATGGAAGTGATTTAGTAACTAATTGCAGCTATTGTTGTTTGTTTGGAAAATGTATTAATTTAATTTAAAAACATGACAATAATACATACAATACAATAAAAACATGTAAATAAAATGAAAGGTGGCAGAAGAACTAGTCTTATGAAAACTGCCCCTTTTTACTTAATTCTAATGTAAATCAAATTATATATAAAAATGTAATTCACAAAGACAATAACAATCTAGCTAAATTAAAAACATAAAACTCAAACATCTTATCAAATCAGACAACAAATTAAGTAGATATATATTAACAATTTCCATGTTCTTCCAAGAAACTCGTCTTTATCAGTCTCTTAAATGTATACAGTGATCTGGCATTTTTAACGTTATCTTCCAAACCATTCCACAATCCTATTCCCTGAATTATTGTGGATCGTTCCTTCAAACTAGTACTAAAATAAGGCTTCACAAACATCTCAATTCCTTTAAGAAAATATACACTCTCTCTTTTAACAAAATGTGTTTGAATATTGACAGGCAACATGCCTTTATGTGCCTTATACATAAGCAACAAAATGTTATAATTAACCAAATCATAGAACTTCAAAATTTTCAGTTGATAAAATAAAGTAGTCGATGGATATCTATAGTTTTTTTCATAATAATTCGTACAGCTCTTTTCTGTAAAATGAACAAAGGATTAGTTTTACACGCTTTACCCCAGACTTCAATACAGTACACCAAATAAGGAACAATTATTGCATTATACAACATAAACATTGCTTTATCAGTGAATAACTCTCTTACTTTATACAGAACTTATACAGACTTCTTAACAAACAGACCACAGTCCGTGAAGATCCACAACTTCTCCTCCTCCACCATCACCCTCAGCACTGGCTCTCCTCAAGGATGTGTGCTGAGCCCTCTTCTGTTCACTCTGCTCACATATGATTGTACAGCCACACTTCCAGGCTGTCATATTGTTAAGTTTGCAGATGATACAGCTGTGGTGGGATGCATCACAGATAATGATGAATCCAGCTACAGACAGGAGGTGGAACATCTGGAGAGCTGGTGCAAAGAGAACAACCTTCACATGAATGTGAAGAAGACGAAGGAGATGATTGTGGACTTCAGAAGGAACAAACACACCCACACCCCACTGTATATAGGTGGATCTGCGGTGGAGGTGGTCTCCAGCTACAAGTACCTGGGTGTACACTTGAATGATAACCTCAGCTGGAGCAACAACACCACCAGCCTGATCAAGAAAGGACATCAAAGACTCTACTTCCTCAGACGGCTGAGACGAGCTGGTCTGAGAAGCTCAGTCCTCACCTCGTTCTACAGGTGTGCAGTGGAGAGCGTCCTGTGCTCCAGCATCAACGTGTGGCATGGAGGCTGCACAGTTGCAGAGAGGAAAGCTCTACAAAGAGTGGTGAAGGCTGCACAGAAGTCTGTGGGAGTCAGTCTCCCCACCATCACAGACATTTACACCTCCAGATGCAGAAAAAGAGCCACCTGCATCATGAAAGACCTCACTCACCCAGCACACTCACTCTTTGCACCACTCCCCTCGGGACGGAGGTTGAGGAGCATCAAATGTAGAACCACTAGACTGAGGAACAGCTTCTACCCTGAGGCTGTCAGACTCATGAATAAATAAATAATAAGAATAAACACTGCAAAATGTCACATCATGCTGATACTGATCTGTTTCTTGTTGCTGCGTTCATCTGTGACTATCTGCGTTCATCTGTGACCATCTGCTCATGTTCGTGCTGCTGTTTATAATGATGTTTTTCTACTACATTAGGGCTTAGTGTATTACTAGCTGATGTCTCTCTTAGTTAATCCTAGATGTTATTATTGTTTTTCTCTTGCATTTGTTGTTGGATGTAACTGGGACCCTGTGTACATAATCTCGTTTTCAACACATGTACTACATGCGGTGCAAATGACAATAAATTCTCTCTGACTCTGAACTGCTATCGTTCTAGATATTTTTGTTCTCAAATTGTTTATGTGAGGTCTCCATGTTAATTTCTCATCAATAATAACACCCAAAAATTTCACCTCACTAACTCTACAAATTGCAGTTCCATCTACCAAAAATGGAGCGTGCTGCTAAATATGAGCAAACAAATATTTCACTACTGTAAAATACATAATGCCCTTACAAAAGGAGAGGCGTGCCTCTAACTGGCCTGCCATGTAAACCTTATCTCTTTTCTGGCACATTTAGTTAATTTTGAAATAAAATTTAAAGCATATATTTTAAGAAAAAAAAACTATATTACAGTATATAAAAATGTTACACCTTAAGTACTTTTTTTTGGTTGCCACATCCAGGTAATATTTTCCTCATGGCATATACAACTCAGGAGAGGAGTAAACCAATGCGTTGTTGAAGTTCAGGGTTCTACACCACATCTTAGCTGTTCTGAGGACTGCACTCGTTTAAACAAAGATCTGTGGAGTTATTCCTGGAATCTGCTGCAGCCATTCATCCTGATTGGGGATGACAGCCCTGAGGGCGTCAATGACTATTGGCATGACCAAAACCATTACATGTACTCTCTACCATTTTTTCTACTTTCTCTTTCAGTCCATGAGCTTCTCATGTCTGTTATTCTTGATCATGTAATTTTCTTTAATTGGTCATTTCTAGTAAATGGGAGAATAACAAACACAATGTACTGTAAATCTTAACTTGTTGATTAATAAATTGATCATTTATTTGTTTATCAATATTTTATATCTGTTTATTCGTAAAATTATTATCATTAATATTAATTTCTTCCAATCCAGTAGAAAGACACTGTCATGTCTACAGTAAGTCTGGCTAAGGTTCACCTTACCTTCCATCTTCACTAAAGAGACTAACCATGTTTGAGCTGTTCAGATTACTAGGGGCACTGGAAAAGTGTTAATCACCTGCACTCTAACAGAATTACAGGTGGCTATCAAGGGTTTTAAGACTTGATACAAATCATGTAAGACAGTGTAAGGAGGTTAGTAGAAATATACTGTAGGAACACATCATTTTCCCTCTTCTCTTAGTCACCCTGATCTATTCTAAAACAAGTCTCTGTCAACCAAAAGAACATACCAAATGCCAACTCTGGTGGTAATCTGTCTTCACAGTGTCAGGCCCTGCATTGGAGTGTCTCTGTTCCCAAACAAGACAGAATTCAAAGACTTCTTAAATTATTTTAAATATTAAAAGTGAGTTACTTTCTTCACTTTGCAACAAAAAGCTCCTTTTTTTGTTGGTAACTCATCCAAGCAAACTTAACCACTTACAAAACAGAGCTACAGTCTGAAGCCTAAAAATGATGTGGCCATTATATGTACAGTACATACCATAGAGTTAAATAAGACAACTAGAGGGTGAAGTGGTCACGTGATGTGATTCATGGAGCTATAACCATAGAGGGCAAGCATCTGGACTTAGCATTGTTGCAGATATTGTTGGCAAAGAGCCAACAGTAAAGGCTGATTATGTAAAATTTTTAAGAATAATGATAATATTAATGTAAATATGAATAGTAGAATGTGTATAATAAGCTATCAAACGTGTATAAAAAAATAAAAAATGCCACAAAGTTGGATGCTTTCTTTGTACTAACCAAAAAGAAAAAGGAAAATGTACCTCATTTCACAAGTACCGTAAGCAGATTTTATCTTTATCAATGCGAATGTGATCCAACCATAACTGAAACAAATTCCTTTTTCTTCCAGCTTTTCCCTCTTCAGGGTCTCCACAACGGGTCATCCTTCTCCATCTCACTCTGTCCTCTGCATCCTCTGTCCTCACTCCAACTACCTCAATGTCCTCTCTACATCTCATTCTCTTTGGCCTTTCTCTTTGTCTTTTTCCTGGCAGCTGAATTTCTAACATCCTTCTACCAATATACCCACTGTCCCTCCTCTGGACATGTCCAAACCATCTCAGTCTGGCCTCCCTAACTTTATCTCCCAGTTGTTCAACATGTGCTGTACCTCTGATGATCTCATTCCTGATCTTATCCATCCTTGTCACTCCTAAGGAGAACCTCAGCATCTTCATTTCTGCCACTTCCAGTTCTTTCTCCTGTCTTTTTGTCAATGACAGTCTCCAGACCATACAATATACCATACAATATACTGTACCATGGATAACAAAGGGAATTGTAAAAGCAAGTAAAAAGAAAAATCGATTATATCAAAGATTTTTAAAACATAGAACAAAATGTGCAGAATATAAGTATAAGGCATATAAAAACAAATTAATTAATATTATTAGACAAAACAAAAAGGAGTATTATCACAATCTTTTGGAGCAGCACAAAAATAACATCCAGGAAACATGGAAAGTGCTCAATGGTTTAATTAAAAAACATGCAGTAAGAGGAAGTTATTCAATTTTTTTGTTAGAAATTATACAATTATAGATGATACCAAAGAAATTGTAAATGAATTTAATCAATATTTTGTAAATGTTGGTCACGACTTATCAAACAGTATCATGGTGCCTCAGGATAAATATAATACAGATAGAGCTAACATTAATCCAAACATAAATTCATTTTTTATTAGAGGAGTCGATGAGAAGGAAATATATGATATTGTGCAAAACGTTAAAAATAAAAAATCTACTGATTGGGTTGGAATTGATATGTGGCTAGTAAAAAATATAATATAATATGTACTTAAGCCTTTCACATACATTTGTAATATGTCTTTTCAAACAGGTACATTTCCAAGCAAAATGAAAACAGCAAAAGTCATACCCTTTTTTAAAAGTGGTGATAAACATCAATTCTCCAATTATAGACCTATCTCTCTTCTTTCTCAATTTTCTAAAATTTTAGAAAAATTGTTTTTGCAGCAATTTGACAATTTTATGGAAAAATATACAATATTATCTGAATGTCAATATGGCTTTAGAGCCAAAAGGTCAACTTCAATGGCTGTAATGCAATTAGTAGAAGATATAGCTAACGCAATTGATAAAAAAGAATATACTGTGGGAGTGTTTATAGACTTTAAAAAAGCATTTGACACTATAGATCATGAATTACTTTTACTTAAATTGGAGAAATATGGTGTTAGAGGCGTTGCACATTCTTGGATAAAAAGTTACCTGAATCAAAGGCAGCAATACAGTATGTACAATTAAATAATGTAAATTCTGATCTACTAGAGGTTACCTATGGAGTACCACAAGGCTCGGTGCTGGGTCCTAAACTTTTTTTACTTTACATAAATGACATATGCAATGTATCTAAGTTGTTATCATTTACTTTGTTTGCCGATTATACCACATTATATTGCTCTGATAATAGTTTGGAGCAGGTCCTCAATATAATGAAAGGAGAATTACAAGCATTAAAGAAATGGTGTGACAAAAATAAATTATCACTAAATTATGATAAAACAAAATTTGTAATATTTAGTAACAAGAAAATAAATAAAAAATTCAAACTCATGATAAACAATATTGAAATAGAACGAGTTTATGAAATCAGATTTTTAGGGGTGATACTTGATTACAAATTGCATTGGAAGGCTCATATTGATCATGTTAAGGCCAAAATGTCAAAAACTATTGCAATACTGAATAAAACAAAACATCTCCTAAATAAGAAATCACTTTACCTGTTATACTGTTGCTTCATGCTTCCATACATTAATTATTGTGTTGAGATATGGGGAAACTGGTATAAAACCAACACAAAACCAGTTTACATGCTCCAGAAGAAAGCTATCCGAATTATAACTGCCTCTGATTACTTTCATCCAACTAATTAGATATTTCTTACATTGCATATTTTAAAATTTTACGACTTAGTAGAACTCAGAACAGCACTGATTATGTACAAAGCCTACAATAAACTCCTTCCAAGCTGTATACAAAAGTAGTTCAAAATTAAAGAGAAAAACTATGATTTACAAGAGAAGGGTTTATTTGAAAAACCAAAGGTTAGGACAAATATTAAAACCAACTGTACTTCAGCTAGAGGGATTCAGGTGTGGAATAGTTGTAGTAAGGAGTTTCAACTGTGTTTTTCAATCTTTAAATAAAAAAAAAACATATAAAAATCATTTACTAAACAAATATAATAGGACTTGAGTGTTTTTTTTTTCTTCTGCTTTATTATTTTGTGTTCTGTATTTTTATGAGCTTGTTTAGCTGGAATTTGTTTATATGTTTGAAAAAACTAATATGCAGGATAATATTCTGCTATTTTGATTTTGATGTATAACAAAGTGAAGGTGTAAAAGGCTTGTGCTTTTGCCTACAAATTTTTTTTTGGTCCACAATTTGTGTATGTTTTGGGTTGTTCTATATTTTTATGATTCTGGTTTGGTTCAGAATCTGTATGTAAGTTTAGGGACATGACTAGATAAGCTATTGCTTTTTCCTGTTCCCTTTTTGAACATTTTGCTTTGTTTACAGAATATTTTGGTGGAAATATTTACATTTTTATTTGTTTATGGTATTGTCCAAAAATTTTAACTGTTCAAAATGAAATAAAATGAAATACCTGGTCTCACCACTGTCTTGTAAACTTTTCCTTTGACCTTTGCTGACACCTTTTTGTCAAATATCACTCCAGAAACTTTTCTCCATCCACTCCATTCTGACTGGACTCTCTTTTTCACTTCTTTACCACACTCCCCATTTTCCTGGACAGTGGACCCCAAGTACTTGAAGTCCTGCACCTTTGTGACCTCTGATCCTTGTAGCCTCACTGTTCCACCAGCCTCCCTCTCATTCACACACATGTACTCTGTCTTACTACGGCTGACTTTCATTCCTCTTCTTTCAAGTGCATACCTCCACCTCTCCAAGTTCTCTTCCACCTGTTCCCTGTTCTCACCACAGATCACAATGTCATCTGCAAACATCATAGTCCATGGGGATTCCTGCCTGACCTCATCTGTTAGTCGGTCCATCACCAGAGCAAACAAGAAGGGGCTCAGAGCCGATCCTTGATGCACTCCCACCTCCACCTTGAAGCTGTCACTCCTACAGCACTACCCTGCTGTCCTCATACATGTCCTGTACGAGTCCACTCCAGATGTACTCATGCAATACCACACCTCCTCCCTCGGCACCCTGTCATATGCTTTTTCTAAATCCACAAAGACACAATGGAGTTCTTTCTGACCCTCTCTGTACTTCTCTATCAACATCCTCAAAGCAAAGATGGCATCTGTGGTGCTCTTTCTTGGCATGAAACCATACTGCTGCTCACAGATAGTCACCTCTTGTCTAAGTCTTGCTTCCACAACTCTCTCCCAGATCTTCATCGTGTGGCTCATCAACTTAATTCCCCTGTAGTTGCTACAACTCTGTACATCACCCTTGTTCTTAAAAATGGGAACCAGCACACTTCTTCTCCATTCTTCAGGCATTTTCTCACCCTCAAATATTCCATTAAATATTTGAGTCAAAAACCTCACTGCCATCTCTCCAAGACATTTCCAAACCTCCACTGGTATGTCATCAGGTCCTACTGCCTTCCCCTTCTTCATTCTTTTCAGAGCTTTCCGACTTCACCCTCACTAATCTTTCCCACTTCCTGGTCCACAGTTTCTGTGATCTCTACTTTTCTTTCTCTTCATTCATTGGCTCCTCAAAGTACTCATTCCATCTTCCTATTATGCTCTCATCACTTGTTGGAACATTACAATTCCTATATTTAACAAACTTAACTTTACTCCAACTCTACTCCAGATGCAAGAAGTGGGCCAGCTGCATCATGAAGGACTCCACACACCCAGCACGCATACTTTTTGTCCCGCTCCCCTCAGGCAGAAGGCTGAGGAACATTAAGTGTAAAACCACCAGGCTGAGGAACAGCTTCTACCCTGAGCTGTTAGACTCATAAGTCTCTAACCAGGAAAAATCACTGTAATGCCACTTGGTTGTTGATATGTGCTG
>JBBPBX010004658.1:53991-59131 GCA_038048925.1 Garcialebias charrua
TCTATCTATCTATCTATCTATCTATCTATCTATCTATCTATCTATCTATCTATCTATCTATCTATCTATCTATCTATCTATCTATCTATCTATTCTATCTATCTATCTATCTATCTATCTATCTATCTATCTATCTTATCTATCTATCTATCTATCTATCTATCTATCTATCTATCTATCTATCTATCTATCTATCTATCTATCTATCTATCCTATCTATCTATCTATCTATCTATCTATCTATCTATCTATCTATCTATCTATCTATCTATCTATCTATCTATCTATCTATCTATCTATCTATCTATCTATCTATCTATCTATCTATCTATCTATCTATCTATCTATCTATCTATCTATCTATCTATCTATCTATCTATCTATCTATCTATCTATCTATCTATCTATCTATCTATCTATCTATCTATCTATCTATCTATCTATCTATCTATCTATCTATCTATCTATCTATCTATCTATCTATCTATCTATCTATCTATCTATCTATCTATCTATCTATCTATCTATCTATCTATCTATCTATCTATCTATCTATCTATCTATCTATCTATCTATCTATCTATCTATCTATCTATCTATCTATCTATCTATCTATCTATCTATCTATCTATCTATCTATCTATCTATCTATCTATCTATCTATCTATCTATCTATCTATCTATCTATCTATCTATCTATCTATCTATCTATCTATCTATCTATCTATCTATCTATCTATCTATCTATCTATCTATCTATCTTATCTATCTATCTATCTATCTATCTATCTATCTATCTATCTATCTATCATCTATCTATCTATCTATCTATCTATCTATCTATCTATCTATCTATCTATCTATCTATCTATCTATCTATCTATCTATCTCTATCTATCTATCTATCTATCTATCTATTCTATCTATCTATCTATCTATCTATCTATCTATCTATCTATCTATCTATCTATCTATCTATCTATCTATCTATCTATCTATCTATCTATCTATCTATCTATCTATCATCTATCTATCTATCTATCTATCTATCTATCTATCTATCTATCTATCTATCTATCTATCTATCTATCTATCTATCTATCTATCTATCTATCTATCTATCTATCTATCTATCTATCTATCTATCTATCTATCTATCTATCTATCTATCTATCTATCTATCTATCTATCTATCTATCTATCTATCTATCTATCTATCTATCTATCTATCTATCTATCTATCTATCTATCTATCTATCTATCTATCTATCTATCTATCTATCTATCTATCTATCTATCTATCTATCTATCTATCTATCTATCTATCTATCTATCTATCTATCTATCTATCTATCTATCTATCTATCTATCTATCTATCTATCTATCTATCTATCTATCTATCTATCTATCTATCTATCTATCTATCTATCTATCTATCTATCTATCTATCTATCTATCTATCTATATCTATCTATCTATCTATCTATCTATCTATCTATCTATCTATCTATCTATCTATCTATCTATCTATCTATCTATCTATCTATCTATCTATCTATCTATCTATCTATCTATCTATCTATCTATCTATCTATCTATCTATCTATCTATCTATCTATCTATCTATCTATCTATCTATCTATCTATCTATCTATCTATCTATCTATCTATCTATCTATCTATCTATCTATCTATCTATCTATCTATCTATCTATCTATCTATCTATCTATCTATCTATCTATCTATCTATCTATCTATCTATCTATCTATCTATCTATCTATCTATCTATCTATCTATCTATCTATCTATCTATCTATCTATCTATCTATCTATCTATCTATCTATCTATCTATCTATCTATCTATCTATCTATCTATCTATCTATCTATCTATCTATCTATCTATCTATCTATCTATCTATCTATCTATCTATCTATCTATCTATCTATCTATCTATCTATCTATCTATCTATCTATCTATCTATCTATCTATCTATCTATCTATCTATCTATCTATCTATCTATCTATCTATCTATCTATCTATCTATCTATCTATCTATCTATCTATCTATCTATCTATCTATCTATCTATCTATCTATCTATCTATCTATCTATCTATCTATCTATCTATCTATCTATCTATCTATCTATCTATCTATCTATCTATCTATCTATCTATCTATCTATCTATCTATCTATCTATCTATCTATCTATCTATCTATCTATCTATCTATCTATCTATCTATCTATCTATCTATCTATCTATCTATCTATCTATCTATCTATCTATCTATCTATCTATCTATCTATCTATCTATCTATCTATCTATCTATCTATCTATCTATCTATCTATCTATCTATCTATCTATCTATCTATCTATCTATCTATCTATCTATCTATCTATCTATCTATCTATCTATCTATCTATCTATCTATCTATCTATCTATCTATCTATCTATCTATCTATCTATCTATCTATCTATCTATCTATCTATCTATCTATCTATCTATCTATCTATCTATCTATCTATCTATCTATCTATCTATCTATCTATCTATCTATCTATCTATCTATCTATCTATCTATCTATCTATCTATCTATCTATCTATCTATCTATCTATCTATCTATCTATCTATCTATCTATCTATCTATCTATCTATCTATCTATCTATCTATCTATCTATCTATCTATCTATCTATCTATCTATCTATCTATCTATCTATCTATCTATCTATCTATCTATCTATCTATCTATCTATCTATCTATCTATCTATCTATCTATCTATCTATCTATCTATCTATCTATCTATCTATCTATCTATCTATCTATCTATCTATCTATCTATCTATCTATCTATCTATCTATCTATCTATCTATCTATCTATCTATCTATCTATCTATCTATCTATCTATCTATCTATCTATCTATCTATCTATCTATCTATCTCTATCTATCTATCTATCTATCTATCTATCTATCTATCTATCTATCTATCTATCTATCTATCTATCTATCTATCTATCTATCTATCTATCTATCTATCTATCTATCTATCTATCTATCTATCATCTATCTATCTATCTATCTATCTATCTATCTATCTATCTATCTATCTATCTATCTATCTATCTATCTATCTATCTATCATCTATCTATCTATCTATCTATCTATCTATCTATCTATCTATCTATCTATCTATCTATCTATCTATCTATCTATCTATCTATCTATCTATCTATCTATCTATCTATCTATCTATCTATCTATCTATCTATCTATCATCTATCTATCTATCTATCTCTATCTATCTATCATCTATCTATCTATCTATCTATCTATCATCTATCTATCTATCTATCTATCTATCTATCTATCTATCTATCTATCTATGCATCTATCTATCTATCTATCTATCTATGCATCTATCTATCTATCTATCTATCTATCTATCTATCTATCTATCTATCTATCATCTATCTATCTATCTATCTATGCATCTATCTATCTATCTATCTATGCATCTATCTATCTATCTATCTATCATCTATCTATCTATCTATCTATGCATCTATCTATCTATCTATCTATGCATCTATCTATCTATCTATCTATCTTATCTATCTATCTATCTATCTATCTATCTATCTATCTATCTATCTATCTATCTATCTATCTATCTATCTATCTATCTATCTATCTATCTATCTATCTATCTATCTATCTATCTATCTATCTATCTATCTATCTATCTATCTATCTATCTATCTATCTATCTATCTATCTATCTATCTATCTATCTATCTATCTATCTATCTATCTATCTATCTATCTATCTATCTATCTATCTATCTATCTATCTATCTATCTATCTATCTATCTATCTATCTATCTATCTATCTATCTATCTATCTATCTATCTATCTATCTATCTATCTATCTGTCTGTCTGTCTGTCTGTCTGTCTGTCTGTCTGTCTTCTGTCTGTCTGTCTGTCTGTCTGTCTGTCTGTCTGTCTGTCTGTCTGTCTGTCTGTCTGTCTGTCTGTCTGTCTGTCTGTCTGTCTGTCTGTCTGTCTGTCTGTCTATCTATCTATCTATCTATCTATCTATCTATCTATCTATCTATCTATCTATCTATCTATCTATCTATCTATCTATCTATCTATCTATCTATCTATCTATCTATCTATCTATCTATCTATCTATCTATCTATCTATCTATCTATCTATCTATCTATCTATCTATCTATCTATCTATCTATCTATCTGTCTGTCTGTCTGTCTGTCTGTCTGTCTGTCTGTCTGTCTGTCTGTCTGTCTGTCTGTCTGTCTGTCTGTCTGTCTGTCTGTCTGTCTGTCTGTCTGTCTGTCTGTCTGTCTGTCTGTCTGTCTGTCTGTCTGTCTGTCTGTCTGTCTGTCTGTCTGTTCTGTCTGTCTGTCTGTCTGTCTGTCTGTCTGTCTGTCTGTCTGTCTGTCTGTCTGTCTGTCTGTCTGTCTGTCTGTCTGTCTGTCTGTCTGTCTGTCTGTCTGTCTGTCTGTCTGTCTGTCTGTCTGTCTGTCTGTCTGTCTGTCTGTCTGTCTGTCTGTCTGTCTGTCTGTCTGTCTGTCTGTCTGTCTGTCTGTCTGTCTGTCTGTCTGTCTGTCTGTCTGTCTGTCTGTCTGTCTGTCTGTCTGTCTGTCTGTCTGTCTGTCTGTCTGTCTGTCTGTCTGTCTGTCTGTCTGTCTGTCTGTCTGTCTGTCTGTCTGTCTGTCTGTCTGTCTGTCTGTCTGTCTGTCTGTCTGTCTGTCTGTCTGTCTGTCTGTCTGTCTGTCTGTCTGTCTGTCTGTCTGTCTGTCTGTCTGTCTGTCTGTCTGTCTGTCTGTCTGTCTGTCTGTCTGTCTGTCTGTCTGTCTGTCTGTCTGTCTGTCTGTCTGTCTGTCTGTCTGTCTGTCTGTCTGTCTGTCTGTCTGTCTGTCTGTCTGTCTGTCTGTCTGTCTGTCTGTCTGTCTGTCTGTCTGTCTGTCTGTCTGTCTGTCTGTCTGTCTGTCTGTCTGTCTGTCTGTCTGTCTGTCTGTCTGTCTGTCTGTCTGTCTGTCTGTCTGTCTGTCTGTCTGTCTGTCTGTCTGTCTGTCTGTCTGTCTGTCT
>JBBPBX010004658.1:59400-75664 GCA_038048925.1 Garcialebias charrua
CTGTCTGTCTGTCTGTCTGTCTGTCTGTCTGTCTGTCTGTCTGTCTGTCTGTCTGTCTGTCTGTCTGTCTGTCTGTCTGTCTGTCTGTCTGTCTGTCTGTCTGTCTGTCTGTCTGTCTGTCTGTCTGTCTGTCTGTCTGTCTGTCTGTCTGTCTGTCTGTCTGTCTGTCTGTCTGTCTGTCTGTCTGTCTGTCTGTCTGTCTGTCTGTCTGTCTGTCTGTCTGTCTGTCTGTCTGTCTGTCTGTCTGTCTGTCTGTCTGTCTGTCTGTCTGTCTGTCTGTCTGTCTGTCTGTCTGTCTGTCTGTCTGTCTGTCTGTCTGTCTGTCTGTCTGTCTGTCTGTCTGTCTGTCTGTCTGTCTGTCTGTCTGTCTGTCTGTCTGTCTGTCTGTCTGTCTGTCTGTCTGTCTGTCTGTCTGTCTGTCTGTCTGTCTGTCTGTCTGTCTGTCTGTCTGTCTGTCTGTCTGTCTGTCTGTCTGTCTGTCTGTCTGTCTGTCTGTCTGTCTGTCTGTCTGTCTGTCTGTCTGTCTGTCTGTCTGTCTGTCTGTCTGTCTGTCTGTCTGTCTGTCTGTCTGTCTGTCTGTCTGTCTGTCTGTCTGTCTGTCTGTCTGTCTGTCTGTCTGTCTGTCTGTCTGTCTGTCTGTCTGTCTGTCTGTCTGTCTGTCTGTCTGTCTGTCTGTCTGTCTGTCTGTCTGTCTGTCTGTCTGTCTGTCTGTCTGTCTGTCTGTCTGTCTGTCTGTCTGTCTGCTCTGTCTGTCTGTCTGTCTGTCTGTCTGTCTGTCTGTCTGTCTGTCTGTCTGTCTGTCTGTCTGTCTGTCTGTCTGTCTGTCTGTCTGTCTGTCTGTCTGTCTGTCTGTCTGTCTGTCTGTCTGTCTGTCTGTCTGTCTGTCTGTCTGTCTGTCTGTCTGTCTGTCTGTCTGTCTGTCTGTCTGTCTGTCTGTCTGTCTGTCTGTCTGTCTGTCTGTCTGTCTGTCTGTCTGTCTGTCTGTCTGTCTGTCTGTCTGTCTGTCTGTCTGTCTGTCTGTCTGTCTGTCTGTCTGTCTGTCTGTCTGTCTGTCTAGCGTCTGTCTGTCTGTCTAGCGTCTGTCTGTCTGTCTAGCGTCTGTCTAGCGTCTGTCTGTCTGTCTGTCTGTCTGTCTGTCTGTCTATCTAATCTAATAAAACCCTAAACTATACCAGGGTCGACTTTATTTTCCTATGACTGTTCGTTGATTCTGTGAAGAGTTCACTGCTCTCATAATGACACCAAACACTAAATAATAATATAAAATTTTAGATATGGGCAAGGCTAAAAATCCTACTTTAATAAATCAGTGCTGTTCGAAGAAATGCCCCCTTTATAGACAGTGTGTGAACCTATAGCTCCATTCAGCAGTAATGAAAAAAAAAACCTTCCCCTCTTTGTGTTCTCTGAGCACGCATGACTGAGTATTTTCATAGCGAATCAGTCATGTGTCAGACCTGAACAAAAGATATTTCTGATTGCTCATTAGTTATTAATGTTCAAGAACATTGTTCAAAACACATGTTTGCAAAAGTCTACAACAACCGCCTCTGTAATTAAAGCAATTACTTTTTAGTGATTTCAGATTCTAGTTTTTATGAGTTTTTTTCTGCAACTGAATTATTTAAAAAACTTTTCTTTGTTAACAATAAAAATCTCTAAACCGCCACTTGTTTCAGTTGCAACATCTTTGAATGCCCTGCATGCAGTCTGCTTCCGTAGCAGTCATCTTTCTTTAATTAAGTTTAAAAAAAAAATCCTAAATAAAGATTTCTTACCCGACTGCCGCAGTAATATATAAAAAGTATACAGTATGCACTTTAACAACGTTGTTTTGTATGTTCGTTGTTTTAATAATTTCCTCCTGTAATCAGGAGATTTGTAAAAAAATATATACTGTACAGTATATATAATTGGGCATCGTTTTTACTCACCCCATTTGAACATCATCATTGTCAGCAGGACTGTCCTTAGATTCAAATTAACTTTTCCAAACTCCATGATAAAGCAACTCGTAAAAAAGTTGAAATGTAATAAATAAAATAAAGAAATGTAACAGTCCTAAAGTCCTGACATGCCTCTATGTCACGAAGCTCCTTGTTCTTGCTTACAGCCCGGCATGGAGAACACCATGCAGCTACATCCTCCCCCAGACCGTAATAAGCCACACTGAGACTGAAGCAAAACATGAGGTGGACTGCCACTTGCTGATTAGCAGAGAGGCCCCTTTGAAACTCTCTGAACCTTAAAGGGAGAGTTCAGCTCTTTTGAAGTGGGTTCTGTGGGAAGATCATGAACAACTAGAGAAATAAACGGTTTTGTTGCAAAAACACAGCTGAGCGCTGAATGACTGCTGAAATTTGTGAATAAGCTGCATCTGAGTTGTTGAAGCTAAAATGAGCTTAACACTAACTAAAAGCTAAAAAGAGCAAAACACTGGACACAAGTCAAAAGTAGAAAAATGCTGACTAAACAGCAAAAAGACAGTAGCATAAAGCCAGCTAAATGTAGCAAAAGGCCAGCTAATGTCACACAAAGAAGCTAAAAGCTAAAATAGCAAAAGCAAGCTAAAAGAAACAAAACAGAAGCTAAAATGAGCTTAACACTAACTAAAAGCTAAACACTGGACACAATAATCAAAACAAATGATCAAAACAAATGATCAAAACAAATGTGTTAAAAAAATATATACGAAATAGCGTAATGTGTATTGTATTAGTTAGAAAATTAGAAAGAGTTAGTCATTTTGTACTGTTGGTTGAAGATTATTATTGTTTACATGGTTGATTATTATTGTTTAATCTGATTGTTGGAAGTAAGGGGCAGATATAATAAGATTTATTCTTCTTTCTGCTACCTTTCATTTTTTTACATTTTGTACATTATCATTTATGAGATTGTCTTGTATTGTTTCTTTTGTAAAAAAAATGAACAAATTTAATAAACATAAACACAATAGTCAAAAGTAGAAAAATGCTGACTAAACACCAAAAAGACAAAGTAGCATGAAGCCATAGCAAAAGGCTAGCTAAAGTCACACAAAGAAGCTAAAAGCTAAAATAGCAAAAGCAAGCTAAAAGAAACAAAACAGAAGCTAAAATGAGCTTAACACTAACTAAAAGCTAAAAAGAGCAAAACACTGGACACAATAGTCAAAAGTAGAAAAATGCTGACTAAACACCAAAAAGACAAAGTAGCATAAAGCCAGCTAAATGTAGCAAAAGGCTAGCTAAAGTCACACAAAGAAGCTAAAAGCTAAAATAGCAAAAGCAAGCTAAAAGAAACAAAACAGAAGCTAAAAGTTAAAAGTTGTGGAAGGCTATCTAAAAACAAAAAATTGTAGAGGTCAAAATAGAGCAAGTATGCTATCACGATTTTAAAGAGAACAGTTTCTGAAAGAATCGAGAACATTTTTCCATGAGGAAAATGTATGTAATTAAAGGTTCAGTCTGCAGTTTCTGTAGAACTGCAGCGCTTAGAAAAAATTTCAACAGGCAAAGCATTCTGATCCCTCCCCCTCAGAGCCATATATGGCTCTGCTCTCCCATGGTCTGCTGAAATTCAAATTCAAGCTCTGTTTTTATTGGCTGATTCAAATTCAAGCTCTGTTTTTATTGGCTGGTTACAAACTCTGTTTTTATTGGCTGGTTAATGGCGGGTCACTTTTTCTTTTTAGAAATGCCTATTTACCACCTGGAGAAGCAAGGGGACAATATTTTTTTTAAGTTTTTTTCAGAGATTACCTCTCTAACATCAGTCTAGTGACAGAGTGAAGAAATATGTTAAAAATATATTGTTAGAAAAGTTACATATAGCAGCTTTAAATGTTACAAGAACTATTGGTCACAGTCAGAGTCAGTCAGAGAATCTTTATTGTCATTTGCACCGCATGTGGTACATGTGATGAAACGAGATTATGTACACAGGGTCCCAGTTACATCCAACAACAAATGCAAGAGAAAAACAGTAATAACATCTAGAATTGACTAAGAAAAACATAAACTAGAAATACACTAAGCCCTAATGTAATAGAAAAACATCATTACAAACAGCAGCACGAACATGAGTCTGTATGAGCAGATGGTCACAGATGAACACAGCAACAAGAAAACAGATCAGCATCAGCATGTTGTGATATTTTGCAGTGATTATTCTTAGTGCTCATGAACTCGTTGCTAAATTGTTGTAATAGCATAAAAAACAACAACGCAGAAGTAGTTAAACTGCCAAAACTTAAAAAATAAATATTAATAATGAAACAGGAAAATAATCAGCGTGGATGGTGAATCAGCAGTCACAAATAATATTTTACCTGCTGTAGATAGCTCTTTGAATTACCTCTGTTTGAAAAAATAGCACCAATGTTGCCACTCAGGCACTTCCAGCAAGATAATTATATTTCTGTTGAAATAAAGTTAACCTGACAGTGATGTAAAGGTTCATAAAACATCAATAATATGAAACAAGTTACATTTTTGTGATTAGAGTTGTTTTTTAAGACAAGTGTGATCCATTCTGTCCTTGGCCCAACTCAGATTAACAATCAGCTTCATCTGTTCAGAACTTATTGCTTTTTTCAGACTTATTTCATTGAAAGAGTTATCTTCAACATGTAAGATATTAACTGTTAAAAGTCCTTTTCAAAGAGCCCAATTTCAAAAACATTGAGCTATCCCCTTTTATCGCTTTAATTGTCTTTATAGGAGAAAATGACTCTTTTACAAATGAAAAAAACACTCTTAACTGGGAAACATAAGCCTGTCTACGAAAATCGTACAATTTCCTTAACCATAAACATAATTAAAATCAAACTGAGAAGCTAAGTTAAACATTTAACCCAGTGCACTTTCATTGTAGAGTTCTATTGAAATTGTTTCATCCATCGACACTGAATAAGTTAAAAGACATTTCATTAACTGACACATGTTTCAACTAGTCTGATTTCCAGGTACAAAATAAATGAATGAATACATTTTCACAAAGTGTCACGAGGCCCCACTCGGCGGTTGTGACGAAGCTAAATGTTTTTGGCATCAGGAAGCTCGCGTTGGCTCATCAAAATAAAGAAAATAAATGAATAAAAATAAATAAATGAACTTTCACAAGCATATGCATGATGTGTACAAAGTTTAAACAATATGTTGTCAAACTGGCCACAATCAACTTTTCTTTTTTGTTGCTTTTATGTAGATTATTGTTTAAAATGCATTAGGAAATGTTTTTTTGCTGTTTTGTCACATACTGTAAATCGCTTGAGGACTACGGTGTAAAGGACTTTCATATGAACTAAGCTGGATTTGTTTTCTGAGGTGAGTCCATGCCGGGTTTAGTTACGAGCTCATTAGTGTTTTCAGCAGATTAATTAGTTGCCTCTTTCTGCTCTAGAGCAGATGTCACTCTCTACAACCATTCTCCCAACCCCACAAGCATTTTGCTGCTTTTAGATTTTATGTGCTGTACGTGACTACTACCACATGTAATTTTTAATTGTAATTTATTGTTATAACAATTTTTTTTTGACATACATACTACATACATACATACATACATACATACATACATACATACATACATACATACATACATACATACATACATAGATACATGTAGATAACTTTATTACAGACTGATCTCCCAAACTCACAGACTTCATGGGAAAATAAGGTCATCCAAGCACAGGATAGTAAATAAACTAAACAGTTTAAACTATTCTAGTTGCGAAAAGAAACCGTTCCAACTAGAACTTAGAAACGCTAAGCATAAAACCCACAACAAAAAACTAACCTTAACAACCGTTTAAATCTGCAGGATTTAATTGACATCGGTTATAAAGCTAAGAACTGTTTTTCTTGTGTGTGACACGTTGGAATCTGACGACCAGAGTGAGTTTGACGTAGTGAAACGTTGTTTTTAGTTGCTTAATTGCTACTTTTGTTGTTATTGAAGTTGTTATTGTTTTCTGAACACTCCCAGCCAAAAGAGGTTTTGATTAATGTTAGTTGAAGACTTAAATGGATTTAACTATGCCAACATGCTGTTCATTTTGTTAAAGATCTCAATCTTTGAAGAGTCATTATACAAGCCCAAAACCAGAAAAGTTGGCACGTTGTGCAAATCGCAAATAAAAACAGAATACAATGACTTGCAAATCTTTTTCAACCCATATTCAACTGAATAGAATGCAAAGACAATATATTTAATGTTCGAACGGAGAAACTTTATTTTGTTTTGCAAATAACCATTAACTTAGAATTCAATGGCAGCAACACATTGCAAAAAAGTTGGCACAGGGACATATTTACCACTGTGTTACATCGCCTTTCCTTTTAACAACACTCAGTAAACGTTTGGGAACTGAGGAGACCAATTTTTGAAGCTTTTCAGGTGGAATTCTTCCCCATTCTTGCTTGATGTACAGCTTAAGTTGTTCAACAGTCCGGGGTCTCCGTTGTCGTATTTTACGTTTCATAATGCGCCACACATTTTCAATGGGGGACAGGTCTGGACTGCAGGCAGGCCAGGGGAGGACCCGCACTCTTTTGCTACGAAGCCACGCTGTTGTAACACGTGCAGAATGTGGCTTGGCATTGTCTTGCTGAAATAAGCTGGGGCGTCCATGAAAAAGACGTCGCTTGGATGGCAGCATATGTTGCTCCAAAACCTGTATGTACCTTTCAGCATTAATGGTGCCTTCACAGATGTGTAAGTTACCCATGCCTTGGGCACTAATGCACCCCCATACCATCACAGATGCTGGCTTTTGAACTTTGCGCCTATAACAGTCCTGATGGTTCTTTTCCTCTTTGGTCCGTAAGACACGACGTCCACAGTTTCCAAAGACAATTTGAAATGTGGACTCATCAGACCACAGAACACTTTTCCACTTTGCATCAGTCCATCTCAGATGAGCTCGGGCCCAGCAAAGCCGGCGGCGTTTCTGGATCTTGTTGATGAATGGCTTTTGCTTTGCATAGTAGAGCTTTAACTTGCACTTACAGATGTAGCGACGAACTGTAGTTACTGACAGTGGTTTTCTGAAGTATTCCTGAGCCCATGTGGTGATATCTTTTACACACTGATGTCGGTTTTTGATGCAGTACCGCCTGAGGGATCGAAGGTCACGGGCATTCAATGTTGGTTTTCGGCCTTGCCCCTTACGTGTAGTGATTTCTCCAGATTCTCTGAACCTTTTGATGATATTACGGACCGTAGATGGTGAAATTCCTAAATTCCTTGCAATAGCTCGTTGAGAAAAGTTGTTCTTGAACTGTTCGACAATTTGCCCACGCATTTGTTCACAGAGTGGTGACCCTCGCCCCATCCTTCTATGTGGATGACTGAGCATGTCAAGGAAGCTGCTTTTATACCCAATCATGGCACCCACCTGTTCCCAATTTGCATGTTCACCTGTGGGATATTCCAAATAAGTGTTTGATGAGCATTCCTCAAATTTCTCTGTCTTCTTTGTCACTTGTGCCAGCTTTTTTGAAACATGTTGCAGGCATCAAATTCCAAATGAGCTAATAATTGCAAAAAATAACAAAGTTTACCAGTTCGAACGTTAAGTATGTGGTCTTTGCAGTGTGTTCAATTGAATATAGGTTGAAAAAGATTTGCAAGTCATTGTATTCTGTTTTTATTTGCGATTTCCACAACGTGCCAACTTTTCTGGTTTTGGGCTTGTAGATTAATACTACTTAAGGTACTATAATCTACACTGATCTCCCAATCATTTAGGTAGAACCGATTCGATCGTCTCTATTCTAGATCTATTCATTTTGATGAGTCTCGCCATAGACTTCAAAATTTATAGGGAATACCAAATCTTGCGTCGTTCGTCTAAAAGACAACAGACATTTAGACCAAACTAGATTTCATTTTTTTTATTTTAGTTTAACCTAAACTAAGTAATGAATGGAGGAATAGTTTGAAAGAAGAGGCCTTCGTTACAGAAGCCCTCCACATTTCTATAGGTATAGATCCCTATATCTGATTTTTACAGCATTGATCCACCCCTTAATTGGTAATTTTAGCTGATCTAATCCATGATAGCTTACATACCAGGTGCATATAGGTAGGGCCTAATGTAGAATCCCTGTCATAAGCCCACCTAAAACCACATAATTGCATGACACATTGAACCAGGGTGGCACCGACTGGAAGCCATCCAGCCCGCAACCTTCGATGTGGGGACCTGCTACTCCAACGTTGGTCTTCAACCTTCATCCAAGGGCCGCCTCCTCTGCTTCAATCGAGGGATCCCCTCTACATGCTGATTAACAAACCATTTGTTGCTGATGAAATCAATAACCCCAATCGTTGTGGAATTACCGCTGTGGATTATAAGACTTTGTTTTCCAAGGGATCACAGACTCAGTTTTCCATGGGTTAACAGACTATGTTTTCCAAAGGTTTGAAAGCTTACCGCAATCGGATTACAGTATTTTCTGGTGTATAGGTCGCACCTGTGTATAGGTCGCATTGTCCAATTATCACCAATAGATTGGAAAAATCCCTAGATAGGTCGCACTGGTGTATAGGTCGCATCTACATTTAGCTCTGCTGCAAATGTCTGCCACAGGAGCGCACAGCAAGGCTTTTAAGAAGATTAACACTTAAAAACAATTATTTGTTTGATAAAAATTATAGCAAATATATGTCTGAGCTGAACTTTTCCTTAATAAATGAACGTAATTGTGAAATGAGCTGGATTTAAAATTTTGTTTCACCGAAAGTGATAACAAGCCATATATAGGTCGCACCTGAGTATAGGTCGCAGGCCTTGAAAAAACCATAAAAAGGTGCGACCTATACACCGGAAAATACGGTACTTACGAACAGTATGGAATTTCCAAAAACATTATGGGAGTATAATTTTGAACTTTTTTTTTATTTTATTTTTCCACTTGCTGGATTACATAGAGGTCAGAGACATTCGGTGGTATCCTTTTGTGTTGGAACTCATCTCTAAGGACAGGCGATGATTTCCAAAAAGGGGGACTGTAGAGATATAGCACCTTCATGTCCGTATTGGAGTTAAACCTCTTCACATCTCTCTGAAACTCTGAGTGTTACACTTTCTTGAGCTCTCAAGGAGACAAGTGGACACTATTTTTGTTACAATTATTTTGAATTAATGGACACCAATTAATCAGATTGAACTTTCTTTTTAATGTGTGTTAATTCAGAATTGATCTACAGTATATTTTTGTCATTTAATGATGATCTGTTACTTGCATGAGTTTGACCTTCTGCTGGTTTATTCTTCATTACAAGTGTGCTCTGAATCTAAGGCACGAGTCAGGGTAAACTTTTAACTTGCAGCTTCTTTTGTGGCAGTGGTGGGCAACGCTAATCCAAAAATTAGTTCCGCTATTTCTAAAGCACTAATTAATTTATTTAGGTCCGCAATTTCAAAAGCACTAATGTCTTATGAAAATTAGGGGAAGCTAATTCTAATCCGCTAATTAAATTCAACAATTGGTAGCAGCAAGTTATGCAATATTTGCACTACACTGCCAACTAGCGGTGCATGAACTGTTATACAGTAAGTTGTTTGAGTTTCAGAGTATTTAGTTTGGTTCTCTTCAACAGGTTTCACAAGGACAAAATGTACCCATTCCAAAGTCTGTTAGCTAAACTGCTGACATATTTGGCTGTTTTTTTTTTCTTCTTTTGTTACTTTTAGTACCACTAGATCGCATGTGTCAAACTCAAGGCCCGTGGGCCAAATCCGGCCTACCATAACCGTTTCTGTGGCTCTCTACACCCTAGAACTTCAAGATAACAGTTGTAAGCATGTTGCTCTCAGGTGATGGGTCCCCATCCCTACACTCCCTGGTCTCTCTGTTAATTGTCTTGCTTATCTCCTCCATTTTGTTGTCCAGGTGTTTGTGATTGTCATGCTGTGTGTTCATGTACCTGTATATAAAGTCAGGGATTTTTTAATTGATAAAGCTCTGTATATGTTGTATAACACAATCATTGTTCCACATTTAATCTATTGTATTGAGGTTTGGGGAAAAGCGTGCAAAACAATTACAAAGCCTGTTTTTATTTTACAAAAGAGAGCTGTAAGAGTAATCACCAGAAAACATTTCAGTCACCCATCAAACACCTTGTTTCTTCAGCTAAATTTATTGAAATTCCAGGAATTGGTAGAATATAGTATTTTATCAGTTATGTATAGGGCTCATAATAACACATTACCTTTAAATATCCAAAGAAATTTAGACAAAGTTATTACAATCTTAAAGGGACAGATATTCATCAAACCACAATTCAGAACCAGCTTAAAGGGACGGTCTACCTCAATTCAGGGAGTTGGATTGTGGAATGTTCTGGAGAGTGATGTTAAAAATGCAAAATCAATTCATTCATTCATTCAACCTTTATTTATACAGGCTAGCCTCGTTGAGTCACGGGGACTCATTTACAAGAGGGACCTGTCTCACTCACACCAAACAACCATCCACTCTCACACTCACACCTAGGGTCAATTTAGAGTCACCAATCAGCCTAACAAGCATGTTTTTTGGTCTGTGGGAGGAAACCGGAGTACCCGGAGGAAACCCACGCATGCACGGGGAGAACATGCAAACTCCACCCAGAAAGGCCCCGGACCGGGATTTGAACCGGCAACCTTCTCGCTGAGAGGCAGCAGCTCTACCAGTTGTGCCACCGTGCTGCCCAATGTATACATTTAAGAAAAAGGTCGAAAAGGACTTGCTCAAAAACTATATATGATGTAGCTTAGTGTGTTTGTGTACAGTATTACAGTTAGATAAATTAGTAGATTTATTCATTTTGTGATGTAGTTTGAAGGTTATCATTGGTTGAACAAACTGTGAAATAAATAAGGGGCAGATATAATAAGATTTCATCTTCTTTCTGCTCCTTTCATTTTATCCTACTTGTATTCTTCTATCTGATGAAACTGTTTTGTATTGTTCTTTTAAAATGAATGAATAAACATCAAATCAAATCAAATCAACGGCCCAGTCAGAGTCCAGAACCTGAACCTGAAACCTTCAGAGAGCTGAGCAGAAACCTCAAAGAACTGAAGCAACAATGGAAAGAAGAGTGGGTCAGAACTCCTCCAGAACCAGGGGCCTCATGTACAAAGACTTGCGTGGATTTCCTACTGAAAAGTGACGTACGGTCAAATCCAGAAAAGTGTGTACGCACAAAAAATCCAGATGTATCAAACTGTGCGTACACCGGAATCCACGCACATTCCTTTTGTACATCACAATCAACGTGGAACTGAGCGCACGTGAGACACCTCCCCTGACACGCCTTCATTTACATATGTTAAACAGATGCAAATTACTTCCTGCATGTGTGAAGGACATGTTTGTTTGATCCCTGCGCGATCAGAAATCATTTCTAGATTCAGGAAAATAATGAATTTAATATAATATGAGTGAGGAAAATAATCCTAAGTAAGAATAGTAATAAAATGTGTTCATCACGCAAAGAACGAGTGATTGTGTGTCGGTATTTGTGTGTGCGCGCACCCTGCTTTGGTGCGCAACGGCTCATCCATTCATTCTGAGTGAAAATATTAACTTTGCGCACGAGTTTATTACCATAATTACTGTAAACACAGAGGAACTTGGATGTTTGGTTGAACATAGATCTTTGTTTATTTAATAGCTGATATGAAGAAACGAGTCTCTGCGTCTCAGTGGAGAGTTTTCATGACATGACATGATGTTGGAGTCTCCAAACGCTGCGCGCACCGCAGCCTTGTGCGCAGTCTGTTTGTCTGTGAAGCTGTTACTCTCCAACAAGTTATATATGGTGTACTTTCACGTGTCATTTTGGAGAAATCTACAATAAACGCAGATTATGAATCACCTCCAGCTGCCGTGTAACCGGCGAGGGTGCGCGCGCGCTCCAAAGCGCGACCACTCAGCCTTTGGAATCATATGGATGAGACATTCCATTGATCAGGCTTTGTGTGGACTGGACAGCCCTGATCGGCCTGCAGCTCCCTCATAGCTCGGGAACAGTTTGATCGCTGCTTCTTCTGCATGCACGCGTGATGCACGTCTCCTGTGTTGCTCCAGAGCGCAGCAGTGCCAAACTGAAAAATGATTATTTCTGAAAATGGCTGATAAGCCATATCCTAGATCAGAAAATTATATCTGTTTATAAATAAATGCTCTGCGTGTTACACTATTTATTATATCCTCCAGTAAGGCTGAATGAATCCGTTCCTGTTGAATTTATTTTTGGCACAACTTTGCGCGTGCTTTATTTCACTGCGTCATGTGGATGTAATACTTGTTAATCGTGTGTTTGGTGGGAATATTAATCATTTTCACATCATGAACAGTTAATAATAATAATAATAATAATAATAATAATAATAATGAATTCAATTTATAACGCACTTTTCATTAATGAAAATCTCAAAGTGCTACAAGGTGCAACAGAATTAAATGTCAATAAAACATTTAATAAACAATTAAAATCAACAACAGTATCAGCTATGATCAAAAGTAGAATCATGAGGAGGTAGTGTAAGCTCGGTTGAAAAGAAAGGTCTTCAAGCCGCTCTTAAAGTCAACCACAGACTGTGGGGCTTCAGTTTCTCTGAATCACCTGTAAGTGTCGCCAAAGGAACAAGAACCACAGAAACGTGCGTACGCGTGCTCTGGGGCTGGCGTGGAAATGTACTTGGATGCGCACATATCCACGTTCAGTTCAGTTTTGATACATACGGGGTTTTGCGTGGATAGTGACGTACGCAAGGTTTTTGTGCGCACGCACGGTTGATACATGAGGTCCCAGGAGAGAGACTGTGATGAAGTCCTGCAGACTGATGAAGTCAGAGAACCACAGAGGATTCTGCTGCTGAAGGAGGTTCTGTTGGGTCAGAGGCACAAGCTGAGGTTAAATTTTAATGATTTTAGAACTTGTTAAAGATCATCCACATCCAGCCATCCAGCTAACTGTCTATCCATCCATCCATTCAGCTAAAAGTCTATTCATCCTTGTATCTGATGAAACTGTTTTGTATTGTTCTTTTAAAATGAATGAATGAACATCAAATCAAATCAAAAATAAGTCTGTATCTCTGTGTTTATCATTGTCCTGGCATTGTCTCCTGTTGCCTCTGTCTCCTGAGTTCCTTGTGATTCCCTGAGTATGTAAGTTTGCTGCCCTGCGGACGCCATTTTGAAGAGTCCTAATGGTGAACTACTTTTTTAAATCCAGCAGATTTGACCATTTCGTGAAACTCTCAAGCTCAGAAAAACTTGTGCTATAACGTCAGCTATGAAATATATTTTTTCTCAGCAAAGAAATAATTGTTTTACCGTGTTTTGTTGTAAAATCCTGGCTTCTTTGGCTGTCGCGGACGCCATTTTGAAGAGTGCTAATGTGGCGAAATTCTATTTTTAAATACAGACGCGTCGCGTAGGCCCTGAGAAACATCCATAAGTTCACCCTCCATGTTAAAAAGTCTTCGTCTGACTCTTCGAAAACAAGCAATAAGGCTGCAGAGTAACACACTGGCTGCTAACTGCTATAGAGAGAGCACACACCAAGAGACTGAGGGGGACGCTTTTTTGTGACGGACCACATCCGGCGCTGCTCGTAAATACGTTATTTCGTTTTTACTGATAGATAATTAGTTATTAGCGGTACTGCATTTTAAATAAAAATAGCATAAATCCGCTTATGAATTATAAAACTTAGTCAATCCGCTGTAACGCTAACAGATTATTTAGCTACGCTACAAGCGGATTAGCGCAACAGCGCTACCTAGCGGTCGGAGGCCCACCACTGGTTGTCTGTGAAGTTAGCCATAATATTCTCTGTGCTCACAAGCGGCCATCTGGCCGCTTATGTAAACAGTTTTCCTGTTGTCCTTCAGAGACCTTCTGCCTATGGGATGAAAAATCCATCCGTTATTTTGTTAAACCAACCAATAAGCCATTCAGGAGGTGGTAGACTCCACCCTCCATATAAAGTCGTACTTCCGTTTTGACTTTGGTGTCGAAGGGGAGAATTTTCTAACAACTGGTTTTCTCCTCTGGAAAAAGCTGGAAACGTTCTGGTTATTGTGTCAATTAGACCCACGTCTCAGCTGGAGTCACGGTAAAGCTTACTGTGCCTCATTCACTCATCTTCTGAAAGAATTTGTTTTCTGGAAAGTTTTATTTTGAAAGCTCAGTTAGGACGTGGACCTGTTTCTGCCGGTGAAGGCGTACTCCCCGCTCGTCTGAATCAGCCATACTATCTCACAGAAGTCAACTGGACGTGAGCTGGACCACATAGTCCGTTAGTGTCCACAAACTTCTCAGCCCTTATCTCCAAGGGACGTGTCATCACCAGGTAAAAGAGGCTTTGATTGTATGCTGAACGTGCCGAAGTACAGCTGGACCTGTTTGGGAAAGGTGCCACCCTGTTTGTTTCAAAATAATTAACTTCCGTTAACTTAGCTTTCATTCCTCCTATTTCTTCTTTTTCCTAAGCCAGTAATTTTCAAGTAAATGTGCCAACAGAAAAGTTTCTAACTGTCTGTTTGTTTTTAATTTGAATTCTTGTCAACGTAGTTTAGTAAATCAGAGCTAATATCGATACAAATGTTTAATGTACTTTTCATGATTGTTTCAATAAAAGGTCTATCTTTTGGTAGATCAACATAAGTTGAAGTCTCTCGTGAAATTGCATTTTGTCTAGTCACAGTCAAAACAATTTAAAGGGGACCACAGATGCAAAATTCACTTTTTAATGTTTTTTTACTAAACTTTGGGTATTTACTTCATAAAAAAACAGTCCTAAGGCCAAAAAAATGCACCCAGTGGTTTATTTACTCTAAGTAGATTTATTTATTTTTGATAAATACACTAGAGTTCACACTTCCTGCGGTTTGTTGACGTCACAAACCGCAGCCAATCACCTCAAACCTGACCAGCCCCTCACCTAGCAACCCCTGGTTAGGTCCAGCCCCTCACCTAGCAACCCCTAGTTAGGCTCAACCCACTTCTGTATGAAACACATGACTGTTGTTTTTCATGATTTCATCTCATCTTTTGTTTATATGTTCTTAATTTCATGTGTACAGCACTTTGTTGCAGCTGTGTTTTTTTTAAATGGCTTTATAAATAAAGTATAATTGTTATTTTTATGTTTTAGTTCAATTTTTAGTGTATTTGCGATCGCTCCCAACGCGCAGCCGGCAAAAATTAAACGAGCGGACTCCCGGCATAGGGACCGGCGGCAACGGGACACTGCTTCTGGCGGATGGAGCGGAGCTTCAATTGTACAGCCTCGTTGCAGCGTCCCAGCAGCCTCACAGCAGCGAGGACCTTCTCCTTATGGATTAATTTACGGGAGACACTTGGTGAACTTTGTGTTGTCTTGACTGGAACAGCGATAACTCCCAAAATCGCCGCGTGCAACGAGCGGAGCTGGCAAATACCGGAAGAGGAACAAGCTAACATTAGCATCGGATTCGGGAGGTCTAATGCTAAAAGGAGCAGCAAATTGCGGCGCGCTCAGACGGGTTTCGGTAAGTTATCTTAAGTTAACACTAACAGTAAGTCAAATGAGTAATAAAAAAAGAGCTAATTTTAAAACAACAACACATTACAGATACTGGCTGTTACAGAGGGCGTAAACAGATCTTTGAAGGGCGTGGACTTCAGAACTTCTATCAGAAACCGGTCGTTCAAAACGAAAGTTAAAAATGGCAGAATTAAAAAGGGTATAATTGATTATCTAATAATTATTTTGTGCATTAAATTGAAGGAATAGGGTCTGGATATCACACAGAAATACCATAAAAATTTAAAAAACACATCTGAGGTCCCCTTTAATACCGGAAAAAGGGTGAACTCGCGAATGAATTTGGGTCAGATCAAGTCTGCTCCAACTTCTCTAAAATATAGGTAAGTCAGTAAACTGACCAATAAGTCCTATACTGTATTATTACAATAATGGTGGCCCATAAGTGTTTAAATACCTTACTGCCAATATTATTACACTGTATATACTGTACATACATACTGCATACACTTGCATAAACATAGACATACATAAACACACACACACCTTGCTTACATCCACATTGGGGGCTCATGTTTTAAGAACCCACCTCAGGGTACACCCGACTGGCTCAAGTCCCCAAATATAACATAAACAAACACACATGATCTACAAAATTACTACATCTGTTTGTACTTTCAAGGTGGGTGTTTTAAAACACCCTCGTCTGATGCATATTGACACTTTATAAAAACAGAAA
>JBBPBX010004659.1:0-22502 GCA_038048925.1 Garcialebias charrua
TTCCCATAGCCTTAGCCACGAGGTCCACCCGATGCCAAGCACCCATCCAGCATCTGGCTGCAGTGTAGGCAAGAATCGGGCGCGTCCAGAGCTTGTCTTGCATGAAATATACCCAGGCAGACTGGACAGGCCTCATGGGTGTCTGTTACTGCGAGGGAAAATCCACAGCCACTGGGACAGGCGCGTGAGGTTGGGCTCGCCGTCCTGCTGGTTTTCCTTTGAAGTTTTGCCTTTCGCTTTCCTTTCTCCGGTGGCATGTCCGAGATAAAGTGATCGAGTCCTTCCAGAATCCTTTTTCTTCTTTGTTCAAGTGTCTCCTCCGTCGTGTTGCTTTCGCTGGCTAGCCCGCTAGGATGTTAGCCGGGGTAGCGGTTGTGGCGTAGTTATAAGTTATAATGCCGTCGAGCGAAGCAACCTGTGGAGAGAAGAGAGGAGAAAACTTCGAGGTTATAGAAATGTGCTAGACTAGCTTTCGCCAGTCCAGCAGTACGCAAGGAAAATTATCTGTGCGCTCTGTGCAAGGAGCGAGCTCACCTCAGGTTGAGCGATGGAGCAGCAGAGAAGTCCCACGAAGAGAGGTAGTTCAGGTTTTGCGAGGTGAAGGGCAAATATGAGAAAGTTGGAGGGGTGTCAGTTGCTTAAGCACCTAAAGCAGTGTTCCCCAAACTACGGCGGCCGCATCCGGCCCGCTTCCACATTTGGTCCGGCCCCCAGAACAATAGTAAAAAATTAAAAAATATATATATATTTTTTAAACAAATGAATACATGTACAGTACTGTACGGTCACCAAGTACTTAGCCTATCCTAACACCGTTTTTAAAGATGAAGGAGTAAGTTGAATTGTGGAGGAGGAGGAGCTGAGGAGGAGTATTTTTTGTTTATTCTAATTCAAAGTCTATTTGCCTCATCTGTAATTCGAGCATCACCTGGCATGGATGGAGAGTTCTGGAGTCTGCTCTCAGAAAAAAAGTATCCTTACATCCGAAGATGTGCTTTGAACTTAACAGCACTTTTTGGATCTACCTACCATTTATTTTATACAGCTTGCACCAGATGACACCATCCTGCTGCACAGAGCAGCTGCCTAGTTTTGATATTTAGGTTTTATTGAGGTTTGAAATAGTTGTTGGAGATTTGTAAATCTGCACCTTTGTAAGTCACTTTTTGTAAATAGTTAGTGTAAATGAGGGAGTTTTATATTGTTCAGTTCATTGTTTATTCGTTTCTTTAAAAAATATGGTGTGCTTTTCAAATATTGCGTCATTTTACTTTGATAAAATACTTTAATTAAATAAAACTAGCAACACATTACGTTCTGTTTTATTTACTTTAAAGAAGTGAGGAGTAGGGAGATGAAAAATTTTGTTTTTTGATACTGAGACTGGACGAGTAGCTCTCGGCAAACTGCCGACTTCAAAAGTAACTCTTGGTTCAAAAAAGGTTGGGCACCCCTGATTTAGGCACTCCTGCAATCGTCACACTTTTTCCTGTTAAAAACTGACTCCGGCCCCCCACCAGAGAAGGGAAAAGTTATGTGGCCCTCACAGGAAAAAGTTTGGGGACCACTGACCTAAAAGGTGGTACCTCTGACGCAGGGTGATGCCCCCTGCCATAAAAGGCGTGAATGTATTCCTTCAGGTAATCGCACAGGGCGCAATTCCCATAGCAAGTATGTTGCACCGAGAGACCAACTGAAAGGGAACCAGAATGCGTGGATATAATCATCAGGTATATTTCCTGTGCAATGTGAGCAGTTGTTAGATGATGTAAATCCTATCTTAAACATTCACTGACCTGTTTAATGTACCGTACTCTATAGAGAACTTTATACTGTATTAATTGCAAATTGGAGATTCTAGTTGATAGAGTTTTTAACATTTATCATATGACTCTTATTTTATTAATGTACTCTAACAAAATCATTACTCAACTCTCTTTCTAAATTCTCTCTGTATGTAACAAACACTTATCTAAAGAGTGCGTGCATTCGTCTCCTTGACACAGAACAAGGACGCTGGTTGGGCCAGCTTATGTTTGATTACAGATAATGTTCTGACATCACGTTCTGGCTTGTTTTTGATATTACTTTCTTGTATGTTAATGTGCTATCTGAATCTCACCTTGTCCTACTTTTGAGAGAATAAAATCCCAGCACGCGCTGACCAATTCAGACTTGCTTCAAACACGGTTGAGCTTTGCTCCAAGCAAGTTTGAAGTGATATCCCCTTTGCAAAGTGTGACCAAATTATAATAATTTCTTGTTTCTTTGTGTGGTTCTCGTTCTAGGTAAAGATGTTTAAAGGAAGGTGTTTACAAATCCCTATCATTATTTGGTGCCAAAACAACTGGTTTCTCCCCATGCCTGCTCCTGATGACCTCCAAACAGAGCGCGCTGTGAAGACCCGTGCGCACGGCAAAATAATAAAGTCCAGTTGGTTTGTCTCTGGCCAGCATCCTCTGTCCATTGGAGCCATCAGGGTCAGATTGGCGGAGGTTTCCAGACATTGCACAGATCAACAAGAAATTGAGTGTGAAAAAGTGTTTGTTGATACGTCGTTTTTTAGAAGAGTTTGAGTACGTTTTGAACTGGGTCCAGACTTTCAAAATTTTAAAGTGAGGCGTGTGTTTTCAAAAGCTAAGCGGATGTCGCGCATCGTTAGCTGCACAGCCAAGACCTTTTGCTATTTTTAGGAGGCAGATCATTTTAAGTCAAGGATCAAAATGGGCATTTTTGTGAGGGTGATCTGTCAAGAAAGTTATTGAACAATATATGTGGGATACAGCAGTCAAAATAGTACATTATTTCTTAGACACGTCGTTTGGAAGTTGTTTCTGCATCGTTTGATGTTGTTTGCCTCATTTTGAAATTGTTTATACGTCGTTTTGAAGTTGTTTCTGTCTATCTCTGTTTCTGTGTGAGCAGCTCTGCTCCTGTCAGTATGGAAACCTGCATGTGTGTGTTTTGGTCTGTGCCTCTCTGCTTATCTGTGTATGAGTGAACAACACTGCCTGTGCGTCTGCAGCTTGGCAGACCCACCCCACCCCCCAACCACCCCCGTCCTCTGTGGATCTGTTTCTGTGGGCAGCTTGACCCCCGCTTTTGTGAACGCGTTTCTCTGTCTCTTACCCCTCGCTGTGTGTGACAGTGTGAGAAGTTTTAAGCTAACTTTGTGAACACAAACCTCTATTTTGAAAAACATAAGCAACTATTGGAATAAACACTAAAACCAGTTATCTGAAAATTGATCCTTACTAACTTACAAGATTAGAACTGTGCTGGCTAAAAGACAGATGATAAAACAAATGAATGATGGCACAGGAGATAAAGTTGCTAGTTTTAAAATTGATTTTTATTTAAATAACTTTACAAACCAAAAAACTTGATAATGCCTTGCTTGAAGCTTTTCAATGGATCTTTTCCTAAAGATACAGAACAAACAATCAGGTTACACTTTTGATCAGCTACAGGACAAAATTATTTGAGGCATCGGTTAAATAAAAGAAAAATAGTTCACTAGTTAAATAGTTAATATAACGTTAATAGTCGTATTTTTCTGCACTTATGAAATAATTATAATGGGTAGATTCATCTCTGAAACACATCAGTGATGCGCTGCAGTCAACAGAAAGGTTAATTAAAAACCTTTAGTTAAATATAAAATAAATATTTACATGCATTTTTAAATCATTTAAATATAGCCGAATTATACACAAAGATTTCGGAATTTGATCAATCTTGTTTACAAAATTCTAATCCAAATATTTTAGGCCAAGGCTTAACATACGTAAAAATTTGAAATTTTTTTCAATTGGATTTGGCGTTAGCATAGCTAATCGCTAGCGGCCCGTTTTTAAGCATTTTTAACGATTAAAAAAATCCAAATTGTGTCGCTAAACCAAGCGGATGGATTTGCGTTTTTGTATTGGAAACCTAACGGCAAAACGATTTGACTTTAATCAGCTACGATTAGATTTTTTTCGTCGAAAATGGCAGCTGACAGGAAGCAAAAAGTTGCTAACGAAGATGTAGCTTCGTTCGTCTGCCTAAATTCATAAATAGATTGTGATACTGTAATACAGAAAGTTTTTAAATTGTGTTTGCTCTGCAAAAGGAAGCTGAGAATTCGCTTACCAATTTTTTAATCAAATAGCTTTGTAGAAAAGATAATGATGATCAGAGCCTAATGATGACAAATCCAAAAAATGAGGGCCTAACGTCATTGAGAACTTTGACCTGGAAAGAGAAACGTAAAAACTCTGTCTTTTCCTGTAGAGGAACCACAGTGGTCAAAGAAGGTACTACACTTACAATTATTGACAGTTTAAACTTTCATAAAAAGCTTAATAATTTAAATTAAACACCATAAACAGATAAAAATTAAGTTTAAGCATTTTTGGATAACATATCTCAATCAAAATTAGCAAAAATTTCTTTTTAAATTTGACAATAAATTCAGTCTTTTAAAAGTTTAATAACTAAGAGGAAAAACTTTGACACTTATATATAAAAAAGTATTCTTGTCAGAGATTTTTTTTAAACTACATTTAAATTGATACACTCAGTTTAAATTAATCATTCTAAATGATTTCACCACATCTAAGAAAATGTTTTTTTTAGATTTTAAGAGCTGGTGCCTTTTAAGAGTTACCTAAACTAATGTAAATATCCGTTGATGTTAAAAAGATGTTATCAATATAGCTCTGATTTAAAAAGGTTAAAGCAAACACTCTTTTCCCAATAATGAAATGCTTTATTAGAAGTAACTTTTCAGCAAATATAGGTTAACTACACACACCAAACCAGTTAACTCCCCAGGAGCAAAAAAACACATTTTATTGTTAAAACCTAATTTTGATATTGATTTGCATAAATTATGGACATTAAAAGCAATAAGAGGTCTGGTAAATTTGAAAGGGAATTAGAATAACTTATCGTTCAACCATGTAATGCATAAGCATTGACAACAGTAATAAGGGTTGTTTATTCAAACAGATTGGGGTGTGTATAATAATATATAATAGTAAAATGGGAAGTAGCCCTCACAGACACGCCCTGACTCAATGCACATTTTAATTTTAATCAATACTTTTCTATTTAGGACATAATTTAAATCTCAATTTGTAATAAGTGGAAATTGGACTTTAAACATTGACTGATAGTTTATTTACCTGAAACCACAGGCCAAAATGAACGTGCCCATGTTTTGACTTTTAATAAGTGAGCCACTGAGCAGTGAGGACTTATCTTAACAATTTCAATAAATTCACAACATATGAGGGTATCCCGCGGTGCCGTTTTAACATGAAAATTAAAAACAGTACACAAATAAATCCGAAGAGAGGGCGGATCTTAGAAAGCTCAATGAATTGGCTAATTATCATTTATACTAGCAAGTTGGTTCTAGAAAACAGTACATGATATTTTCTGAAATATAATTGGGCTACAATATTTCTGGTTTCACCTTAAATTGACGATTTCACTCATACAATATGTGAATTAATGATTTTAGATCTGTTGCGCAGATCAGATTAAAAGAATGCCTCTGTCAAAGGATTCACAATAAAGCTTGTTAACGGATGATTACTTTTAACCTGGTTTGTTAAGGATTTTTACATTTTTCTATTTTTTCACTCTTTTAGAAGCAGCCTCACAAGACAGTGTTGGTGGAACGGGAAGAGTAAGTCTGATGGATCCCACAACACTTTGCAGAACACATAGTAGTACATGCATTAAGATAGGACTATGTCAAAAACACATGCAGCATCTGACTTTTTGCGTCACAGCTACTGTGGTTATTGATTGGATTGGATCAGATTTAATATATGAGGCATGTCCAAAACTGGTTCACTGTGACTTCACTGAGAACACCATGGCTGAACTCCTATGCAGCCCTGCTCAAAATAAACATTTGAGGGGCTTAAACAAAGAACAACTGAAACAAAGTCACTAAACGTAAAATGTTAAAAAGATGGTATCGACAGTTTAGCCCACACACTCGGAGTGACGTCGTCTGAAAAGGGGAATTATTCTAGGTTTATATCTTCTGGTCTTATTTTTATTTGAATCTTCTTTTCGTTATGAAACACATGTGAAATATGAGGAAGGAGATAGCAGCAGTGGTTTTCTTCCTGAAGAGCCTTGTGAATAAGGGGGAGAAGTTGGACTTTCACAAGATTGAGCTATTTGTGGAGCGACTGGCCATTGCGCTACAGGAGAAGTTCAAGGGCCACTGGTATCCTGAAAACCCCAGCAAAGGGCAGGCGTACAGGTGCATTTGAGTGAACAGGCTCCAGAGGCAAGATCCAGAGCCCCTTCGAGCCAGCCGGGAGAGCGGGTTGAAGTATGTTGACCTGGGACTGCCTCGTGAACTCACGCTGTGGGTGTACCCTGGAGAGGTTTGTTGCAGGTACGGAGAGCAGAACCCTTGCTTCTCAGTGGCCACTTTCAGCAGTGATGATGAAGATGACAAGGATGTTGCAAAGAAGGTGACGAGTGCTCTGGAGAGGGTGACGTCAGACTACCACTCTGGTTCCTCTTCTGATGAGGAAAGCACACATACATCCCCCCTCACGATCCACAACAGGCGTTGGCCTCCTCAGGTCATGAATCCGGCAGCTCCATCATGGCAGCCTAAAAAGCCAACACCAGGTAAAGCTCTTGTCCCCCCTCGGCCCCACTATGGCTACAGGCCTCACAGCAGAGGCCCCCATTCCTCGAGGCATAACCTTTGGATCCGTCCAGTTTATGGCCGGGCCCCTGAGTACTGGGACACAAACCAAAACCTGGCACATTGTTACAGTTAGGAACACGGTGCTTGTTGTTCACACTGGACATTACACCTGAAGAAAACTTTTAACGACTGACTAATAATTTTTTACATCGATTTTTATAACTTAAATGTTGTTTTTGATAAAGTCTTTTTGCACTTTAGACCTTTTTGTTATAGTTGAAATAGATCACTTGTACTAAATTAGAATGTGAAATTGGAATACCACACTTGTAATTTTGATGTGCTGTATTTTTTACTACAGGAGACGTTCATGTGTACCACTTGATGTCCTTTGTGATGAAATGTTTTATTTATTCAGAGGTTTTTTCCAAATGTATAGGCTTAAAGTTATCACGTTTTATTAAACATTTCCAAGCATCGCAAAAAAAATAAATGTTATCAATATAGCTTTGATTTAAAAAGGTTAAAGCAAACACTCTTTTCCCAATAATGTGACTTCACTGAGAACACCATGGCTGGACTCCTATGCAGCCCTGCTCAAGGAAGCTGAGAAGCAAAAGGATGCTGAGAATTCGCTTACCAATTTTTTAATCAAATAGCTTTGTAGAAAAGATAATGATGACCAGAGCCTAATGATGCCAAATCCAAAAACGAGGGCCTGACGTCTATATTCATAAATATAGTTAAACAGTACATGAGTGATTAAGGACTCTGCGATGCATGGTGTTCTCTTCACCCTGATAGCAAAGAATATTCTTTGCTTGGATTCTGTCATCCAAGCATAAGACTGTCCACAAAGACTTTCAGCCAAGCGAAGGCAAAGAATTTGTCAAAGAACTGTCAAAACACAGTCATCAAACACAAAAGACAACTCAACTCACTACTTCATCTTTAAAAACGGTGTTAGGATATGCTAAGTGCTTGGTGACTGTACAGTACTGTACATGTATTCATTTATAAAAAAAATTATTATTATTTTTTTTTAAATGAGATGCATATTCGTAAGTCCGGGACCTCGTAAGTAAGAGCGCTCGTAAGTCGGGGACTTCCTGTATACAGTATCTAATTTAGATGATTTTTATTTTAATGCTTGTAGGGTTTTTGTTTAAAATCTCCACATTACTGTATTTTTTTTTATTGACAAGTCTTTGTATCAAGAATTTGTTTTTCTTGTCAATAAATTCATTTAATTCTAATTTTAACTTGCATAGCTTTTGCTGTGTTTCCTCTCCTTGTAAACACCTTCTAATAATTTGACAGATTTCTCTAATTCCTCTATACATTTATTTTCTTTTTTCTTATTTGTTTTATAGGATATTATTTTGCCTCTCATAACCGTTTTCCCAGCCTCCCAGAGTGTACAAGCTAATGTTCCTGTCAAATCATTAAACTCTAAATACGATGTCCATTCTTTTTTTAAATATTGTATAAATGCTTTGTCCTTTAGCAGTGATGTATTTAATCTCCAGTTTATACTTTTTGGGATTTCTTTCTTATTAGCTAAATTTAAAGTAACTGGTGCATGATCACTTACTTTGGTCTAGATTATAAAATAGACAGGTCTAGATTATAAAATAGACAGGTCTAGATTATAAAATAGACAGGTCTAGATTATAAAATAGACAGGCTGAATGCAGTAGGAACTCACAGTTGGCAATTCATAAATACTGTATAGTTAAACAGTACATGAGTGATTAAGGACTCTGCGATGCCTGGCCTTCTCTTCACCCTGATAGCAAGGAATATTCTTTCTTTTCACATGTGCATCATTCTTATTCTCGTTTGGATTATTTCATAGTAAGCAATTCATTGTTGACCAACATTTCAGACACTAAGATACACACTATTGCTGTCAGCGATCATGCACCAGTTACTTTAAATTTAGCTAATAAGAAAGAAATCCCAAAAAGTATAAACTGGAGATCAAATACCTCACTGCTAAAGGATGAAGAATTTATACAATATTTAAAAAAAGAATGGACATCATATTTAGAGTTTAATGACTTGCCAGGACCATCAGCAGGTACACTTTGGGAGGCTGGGAAAACAAGTGGCTTTCTTGAACAACACTATCACAATCTGTCACAGAGAATTACAGCTAACTTTCATTTAAACTTTTTTAGCTGGAGGATTTCAACTTTCCATCCCAACATTTTTGTAATCATTGTGGCAGGAGGAAGGAAATTAGGTTTTGGCTTGTGATGGCTTTGAGTTTGACCCTGACCCATAATTCTGCCTGTACTTCAGCCGGCTGTTGTTCAGGACACACCAGTCATCTTTAATGGTACGCTGCTGCCTGATGAAAGGACACGGTGAGTTTGTTTACTGAACTGGAACTGCATCAAAGAAAAGAGAGACAGGAAAGGAGGAACAAGCCCGGCTGTCACTGAAAGTGAGATCTGCTCCATGGATGCTTGGCTTGAACAGATGAAAGGGGTAATGCTACTTGACAACACTCAACAATGAGTAATGGCTCTGGAGCCTCTCACTGCATTCCAAATACTCACACTTTTTATCTTTTTTTTTTCCAAACCACAGCAGTTTTCTGCAATGCCACGTCTATTTTGTTTCTATTTTTTGCACCACAAATCTCCTCATGGTTTGTATGTGCCTGTGTAAACAGCTTGTGGGAATAACAGTTAATCCATCACTAGCGTCACACAGAAAAGAAAAAAAACCTCGCTGGGCCTTGTAGAGCCGCGGTATCAGATGGAAGAAGTCCACTTCCTGTCTTTGTGGGCAGGTTCCTGGCCAAAGGGGTAAATTTCCCTACTGGCCCCTGGTGGATTGAGCATGCAAGACTTGGACGACACTACCTGTTCCACCACATCCCTGAGTGGTGCCACTTTGGGTCCTGTGACAGGGTGTGTGTGTGTGTGTGTGTGATATAAATGTTTTTCTTTGTAGCTTGTAACAAAGAAGCCTGACATTTTTTTTTTGTTGTATTTTGCATTAGGATCATTGTCACTTCAGCTGGAATGACAACAGTGTACAATAATTGTAGTAAAATTGTGAAATCCGATGTTTGTTTTGAAAAATACAATCAGTATTTCCATTGTATTGCGAGATTCTTGTAAAGCTGTTCAGAAACCCATCAACATTTATCTTGCCTGTGCTGTGGATGACCTTCCAATGGACACTAAGAACTGTTCATAAGAAGCCACAGCAAGTCACGTGGTTTTTCTCATGTTTTGAATCCATGAAGGCAGACCATCACAATGACAAAAAATAATGTGGTTAAATCATAAAATACAAAATAAAAAGGCTGGGGTGGTAAAAAAAATGAAAGGAACTAAAACCACAAAATCACAGAGGAGAACTGAAGCAGGTTTATGCTGGTGAAGATTCTCAGTCATCCAGGACATGATAAAATCAAAAAGGCGTTCAATACAAGGATATAAAGCAGGTATACAGTCTCTTCCGGCTCTCGACAAAGCAAGTCGCATATCTTTTTGCTCCTTCCCTCCCTAAGTTTTCCTCCTCCCTGCTTGCTTTTTGTCTCGTCTGTGACTCTTCAGCGCTCACTCGAACCAATTTGCGATGGAGTTAATAAATTGGGCTGTTTCATCTATAGATAAGATTTTTTCCACGAAGCGGACCGGGCCAGGAGAAGCGGCCTGCCCCTCTGACACGCACGCTGTCGGATACATGATGGACTCCTGGGGACAGTGGCAACCCATGTGTTTGACCGTCTTGTCTGTCGAAGACGTGGAAGATTTGTGGATTATTGGGATATTAGTAGCAGCTGCTCTGTTTTTTGGCGTGAGCGGAGCTGTCTGTTACTGGAAGTTCAGGAAGATTTCGGCAGCTATCGGCGCACTGGCCAAACTTCCTGATCAGCAAGAGTCTCTGATCCGGGCTGTGAGCTCCTCAACCCAGCTGTTGTACGAGCTGAACCGCACAATGGGAGCGGTAGACCACCGTGGACCTGCGGTGCGCTTTGGAACTCGTTTACAGCCGCCCGGCGTTAATCAGGGCACGGATGGAGGTTTGTAGCCTCGGAAACTCATTTGATTCGGCGATTTTGGACCTGAACAGCACCTGGACTCTGGAAGGCTGCAGTCAAAAAGAACACTGTGGCCTGGATTGAAGATAAACAAAAGAACTATCTAATCTAGTTTCTGCGCGACCTTGGAAAAGAAGAAGGCTGTTGGGAACTATTCTCCTGGAGTGAAGCTGAGAGACACTGCTGACCCCCTCCCCCTCCCTCCCCAGAGGTCCCTGGGAGTGTGCTCAGAGGCGCCGAGCTTAACATCTGCTGAACTGTGTTATCTGAAGTGCTGCTCACAGACTCTTTGATCTCCTTGCATGTCGTCAAATCTGCAACAATGTCTTGTCTGGCTGTGCTTATGCTGATAGAGTTTTTGGGACTTTATCATAGAGTGTCTTAAGGCAATCTTTGATAGATTCTTTTTTTGAATATCACAAATGATACCTATTGTGTTTTTCCTTTTTCCATATCTGTTTGACCTTCATCCGGAGACGGATGAGCGCGGCCGCGCAGAAGAACATGTAATGTGTTTGGAAATGCTGCAGCTTGCATACTCTTCCCTCTTCCGGACGACTGTGCTACATAATCACGTTGTATTACGGTGCAATGTTAATAAATAAATCTCTCTCTCTTATCTCTCTCTCTCTCTCTACAATGGCAGACGCACATGAGAGAAGTTAGAAAGAATAAATAGGCAGGGGTAGATTTTAAGAGTACCACTGGCTGCAGCTCTCTCCAAGATGGCCGCTAAGGCTGCAGTCGAGTGCTACTCTTTGCTGGAGCATTAATTACTCTCACGGTATTTATGTCTCTGGCCAGTAAATACATTGACAAACTGAAATACTTACCTTGTTTTGTGTCTGCAGTCATCCTGCCTTATTGGGTCCCATCCAATCCTGGTTCTGCCTTGGTCCTGTTCCTCGTTCCTTGTGCCTTGCTCTCCAGCCACTTGCCTGACTTGTCAGTCCTGCAGTCCTGCAGCAGCTCCACTGGCTCCCGGTTAAATCACGCATCATCTTCAAAATTCTACTCCACGTTCAAATCTATCCACAACCTTGCCCCTCCTTATCTATCTGACCTCCTACAAATCTCCATCCCATCACGCTCTCTCAGATCCTCCTCTTCGCTACATCTCCATGTACCCTCTGCCCGCCTCTCCACCATGGGGAGCAGGGCCTTCACCTGCTCTGCCCCTCACCTCTGGAACGCTCTACCGCCAGACCTTCGAAACACCACCTCCCTTTCTCTGTTCAAGACAGCCCTGAAAACACATCTCTTTAGACTAGCTTATCACTAACTTTACTAAATGTATTTTACCCATTTTATATCCTTTATGTATTTTATATTTCAATTTGTCGCTGATAATGTTTGCTCTGTATTACACTGTGTTGGTTTGTTAAGTGTCCTTGGGTGTCCTGAAAGGTGCTTTTAAATAAAATGATTATTATTATTATTATATTATTATTATCCAATCCTGGTTCTGCCTTGGTCCTGTTCCTCGTTCCTTGCCCTCCAGCCACTTGCCTGACTTGTCAGTCCTGCCTGGTCCTTCATCTCTGGAGCCCTTCTTGGATCAAACCCTGCACCACGCAGCAATGTCGAAACCTGTAAGAAGAAACAAACAAATCGATAAAAACATATGGTTCCTCCATCCAGACCCACCTGACCTTGTTCTTCCTCCTCAGGGGCTCCAGTAGATCAACTGTATACTGTATATTTTCACTGTAAATAATAAACACTCTTCACTTTTCTAATTCTCATTTTAGTCTCATTCCGGGTCTCGTAACAATCTCGAGTCATAACACAGAAGAGGTAAGTTCACTGGTGGCATAATGATAATGGGGAACAGGTGTAAAGGGCCTGTACTTATATAGCACCTTTCTATCTTATTTCAAGATACTCAAAGCTCTTTACACTACAATCTGTCCCTCATTTACCCATTCATACAACACTCTACTAGATCTCTACAAAGCTAATTGAACAAATCATTCTAAAGAGAATAATAAGTGCTTTATCACATTCATACCCCAATGGGACACACATCAGAGGCAATGAAGGGTTCATTGTCTTGCCCAGGGACACTTTGGCATGTGACTGCTGGTGGAATCAAACCCCCAACTCTCGCATTGGAGGATGACTGCTCTAACCACTCAGCCACAGCCGCACCGTGTAGCCGTGTAAGTGTGCAGTGTAGGACAGAGGAGCAGAAGCAAATAAAGAAAAGAACTGAGGATTGGCTAAAATCATGAAATGCTGAAAAGACTATAAATCTCAAAGCAAACACAGTGTCATGTAAAAAACAAGAAGCAAAAAGACTAAAAAAGCTAACAAAGTTTAAAAAAAAGGGATGCATACGTGAACTAAATGGTAAATCAGAAAACGCAAAACTCAGCAGCCTGACAGATTTATTTAAACAGGAATAAATGGGAAATATTAAACAAAAGTTGGAATAATTAGGAGTTTTGCAGTTGCTTACAGCTATTTTTATTTGTGGTGCAGAACAAACCTTGTCTAAAACCTAACAACAGTTTTTAAAATGACTCATGTTCGTGCTACTGTTTGTAATGATGTTTGTCTATTACTCTAGGGCTTAGTGTATTTCTAGTTGGATGTTTTTCTTAGTTAATCCTAGATGTTATTACAGTTTTTCTCTTACATTTTGTTGTTGGATGTAACTGGGACCCTGTGTACATAATCTCATTTCATTACATGTACTACATGTGATGTAAATGACAATAAAGACTCTCTGACTCTGACTCTCTGACTCTGACTCTAAAAGATGACTCCATTTATTTTCAATGAAGAAAATGACATTGTAATTTTTTAAGTACCCTTGAGCAACAGTTCTCCAGGTTTGCAGAGAGTCTTATAAGGGTTTCAGGCAGATACTGTAACAAACTGCCTGGAGAGATTGTATAACATCCACTCTTTCCTAATGTTTCTGTTGTATTGACACAACAGTGGTTCATCCCTTGAGTTGTGTGATTGTTTAAAGTTCACTCATTTATGCATCAGTGTCTTTTTGTCTTGAACTTTCTTGAATTTATGCATCAGGGTGAACTGATTTAAAGTGTGGTAAAATTAAATGGTAAATGGACAGTACTTATAAAGCATCTGTCTATCTAATCAAGATACTTAAAGTGCTTTACAACACATCTGTGTCCTCATTTACCTCCACACACACATTCATACAGCACTTTACTACATTTCTACTAAGATAATCTGAATCTGTAGACTAATCAGAGCTTTACATATGCAGCAGTAGAGAAAGATGCCTGATTAGGCTGATGGGTTCCAAGTGCAAACGTCTAGTTGTTAGAGTGGGCGTGGTATAAAAACAGCTGCTCTGCGTGCAGGCAGACAGGTTGTCTACGTTGCCGTGTGGCTGGTGCCGTGGGTTCTGGACAGTCATGGTGTCCCACGGGTTTTGGCCATAAAGGCAACCAGTCACTGAGTGTGGTACAGGCTGTTTGACTGATGGACGATAAAGCGCTACAGTGCTGCGCTTCTCCGCTCCCTCATGCGGCGAGTGTACGTGTGTACATGGTTGTGAAGATCGGCAGGTCTCCACCACATCGGGACCACTGCTGCTCTGTTTCCGGAGACTGCTGCTTTATCTTCCGGGGTCCGCTCTGGTTCCTTGGCGACTCCGTTTGGGGAAGCTCTGCACGAGTGATTGAAACACGGACTGTGGTGTCATCAGCTGTTCCCCTTGCAGTGGCGCATAGAGTGTGATGTCAGGGCTTCCAGCTGCTTGTCGCTGGAATGTGACGCGAGTGCCACACCGGTGGAATGGTGAACTGCACACTGTATATTTGTTGCGAACCTGTATTTATAGAAGTAATTTATTTATTGTATTGATTGAAGTAATTCAGTGTCTTTGGGTTTTAAAGTTTTTTGGGTCTGTTTATTTAGAGGGGATAAAATGAAATGAGTACAGAAATAATGATGAACATGATTTACATAATTAAATAACGTTTTAAGATGTTTTTAGTTAACTGTTAATAAAATAATTATATTATATTGAACCATTGTCCCGGATGCTTCAAAGTGTGCAAAGCGAACCTGCGTGGCCTTAAAGCAATAAGGTAATATTCTCTGGGTGAAATTCCCAGGGTGGCGTTGTTGTTTAACTTTGATCAATTTATTCATGCTCTCAGGGCATGAGTAATGCCACACATACACTGATGGGACACACATCAGAGGCAATGAGGGGTTCAGTGTCTTGCCCAGGGCATTTTGGCATGTGACTGCGGGTGGAATCAAACCCACAACTCTCCTATTAGAGGACAACCACTCTAACCACTAAGCCACAGCTGTCCGCCCCCCAACCTCCTTCCCAAAAACAAAAGGGATTAAAAAAGAACTATACCCCACCAAGACTTCTGTGAGGCTAATTAAAAAGTAGAAAATATTGGTCAAACTTATTTTAAAGTTAAATGTGAATGAGAGGGAGGCCAGTGAAACAGTGAGGCTACCAGGAGCAGATGTCACAAAGGTGCAGGACTTCAAGTACTTGGGATCCACTGTCAAGGAAAATGGGGAGTGTGATAAAGAGGTGAAAAAGAGAGTCCAGGAAGGATGGGGTGGATGGAGAAAAATTTCAGGAGTGATCTGTGACAAAAGGTGTCAGCAAAGGTCAAAGGAAAAGTTTACAAGACAGTGGTGACACCAGCTATGGTGTATGATCTGGAGACAAAAACATGGACAAAAAGACAGGAGACAGGACTGGAAGTGGCAGAAATTAAGATGTTGCGGTTCTCAGGAGTGACAAGGATGGATAAGATTAGGAATGAGATCATCAGAGGTACAGCAGAATGTACAGAATGTTGCCTATCTCTCAATCTAACACAACTTATTGATTCTCCCACAAGACCAAACAAAAAATGTCCTGAAAAATCTTCCACCTTGGATCTGTTTTTCACAAATGCACCTCACAAATTTCCTGGAACAGGTGTGTTTGCTAACATTTTGAGTGATCATTCCGTAATAGCAGCTCTCAGATCTACTAAATTTTCACCTGCTAAGCCCAGAATAGTTCAAAAAAGGGATTTGAAACGTTTCTGTGAACATTCATTCCTCTGGGATCTATCCCACTTTGATTGGCAACGTATTCTATTAATCAACAACGTGAACATCACTTGGAACTTTTTTCATGATAGTTTCATTTTCTTTGTAAACAAACACGCTCCTTTCCGGCAGTTCAGGATAAAGGGCCGTGACAGTCCCTGGTTTACTCCTGAACTAGCTGACCTCCTGCACAGGAGAGACCATCTTTGGGCCACAGCAAGAAAATCAGACTCAGACACTGATTGGTTGAATTTTCGGCAGCTGAGGAATAAATGCACAACTGCCATCAAAGCCGCAAAACGTAATTACTTCTTATCTCAGACCTCCAAAAATCTAAATGATCCTAAAAAATTCTGGAAAACCATCAAATCTCTCTCAGGCACCCCCCAATCATCTGACCTCCCATCACAACTTCTTGTTGACTCTGTTCCTGTGTCAAATAAGCACGAGATCCTGAACTGTTTCAACAAACATTTTGTTGCTTCTAGTTCATTATTTGACACAGTTACAAATGGAAAATCAGCCACTTCATCTAATAATCAAACTTCTACAAATCAAATCCCTCCTACAAGTCAATCCTCAGTTAATCACACCTTCTCTTTTTCTCCGTTCTCAGTCAGTGAGGTAAATAAACTGTTAAATGATCTTGATCCTAAAAAATCTGCAGGTCCAGATGAACTTCCACCTTATTTCTTAAGGCTGGCTGCTCATATCATCACAGTCCCTGTGACTCACATCTTTAATCTGTCCATAAGCCAAAACACCATTCCGGATGCTTGGAAAACAGCCTTTGTTCTTCCTTTGCTGAAGGGAGGTGATCCCACCTCACTGAACAATTATCGACCGATCTCTAAACTCTGCATTTTAGCCAAGGTTCTAGAAAAACTGATAAACTCTCAAATCAAAAATTACCTGGACTCATTTAACATCTTACCTCTCCATCAATCTGGTTTCAGGAAAAAACACAGCACAACGACTGCTTCTCTGAAGGTTCTTATGCCTAATCCTCACCTAAAGCATATTGCGCTTCCAAAAATCTCCAAATGCACTGTACTGGCTGCTTGTTAACAGATGACTGTCCTCATCTAACGCGTCTGCAGTGGGAGGAGGAGCGTGTTGGTCCTCTTCCGCTCCGGTGTTTGTTTATTTCCGGTCTCAGAAAAATGGCAGACGCAATACGAAGAATTGCCTTGTTGTACTTAATCTACAAAGCAGCAACACGCAGACGCCGTGCACAACGACGATTCTGGATTCACCCCACATGAGAGGCGTCATGAATTCAGTGAATTTCACCATCTGATGATCCAAGAGCTGCGCGCAGACGAGGAGCGCTTTCAGCTGTACTTCCGTGTCACCCGCGCCCAGTTTGACGACCTGCTGTAAGTTTCTCCTTCATGTTTACCGCGGGATTTTTTTCATCTGTTAAACGTTTCGCACGGTGCCCACCTAATTCCGTCCCGTCGTCGTGGCGTGATCACATGGCAGAGTCTCTCCTGATTGGTCCTGATTGTTTGCTGCTGAGCAGCGAGCTGAATCTAGCTGTGGAAGCACGGAATGGCGTGCTTCCACAGCAAGGCATCCGAGCAGCACAGTCGCTGCTCGGATGCGATGCTGGAGTAGAAAACAGCTGCTGCTCACTTTCGCGCTGCTTGCATGCTGTGGATGCGCCGCGACACGACCCGCTGCTCCAAGATTCGCGTCCCCATAGACTTCAATGTAAAATGGCTGTTTCGGCTGCGCGAGATGCGTGCGGTGGGGAAGTAGCATAAATGACGTTGTTGAAGCATTGGATGCTAAGGATTATTGTGCTGCTCTTTTCCTAGACCTGTCTAATGCTGGATCCCCACCGCACGCATCTCGCGCAGCCGAAGCAGCCACTTTACATTGAAGTCTATGGGGACGCGAATCTTGGAGCAGCGGGTCGTGTCGCGGCGCATCTACAGCATACAAGCAGCGCGAAAGTGAGCAGCAGCTGTTTCCTACTCCCGCGTCGCATCCGAGCAGCGACTGTGCTGCTCGGCAGCACAGCTGTGGAAGCACGGCATTCCGTGCTTCCACAGCTAGATTCAGCTCGCTGCTCAGCAGCAAACAATCAGGACCAATCAGGAGAGACTCTGCCATGTGATCACGCAACGACGACGGGACGGAATTAGGTGGGCACCGCGCGAAACGTTTAACAGATGAAAAAAATCCCGCGGTAAACATGGAGGAGAAACTTACAGCAGGTCGTCAAACTGGGGGCGGGTGACACGGAAGTACCGCTGAAAGCGCTCCTCGTCTGCGCGCAGCTCCTGGATCAGATGGTGAAATTCACCGAATCCATGACGCCTCTCTAATGTGGGGTGAATCCAGAATCGTCGTTGTGCACGGCGTCTGCGTGTTGCTGCTTTGTAGATTAAGTACAAGGCAATTCTTCGTATTGCGTCCGCCATTTTTCTGAGACCGGAAATAAACAAACACCGGAGCGGAAGAGGACCAACACGCTCCTCCTCCCACTGCAGACGCGTTAGATGAGGACAGTCATCTGTTGACAAGCAGCCAGTACAATGCGTTTGGAGATTTTTGGAAGCGCAATATGCTTTAGGTGAGGATGAGGCATAAACCTTTTGACGCAGTGGATCATAACATCTTGTGTCATAAGCTCTCAGAAATCGGTTTCTCTGATCACTCCACTGGTTGGTTTTCTAATTATCTGTCCGATCAGAGGCAATATGTTCAGCATAACAGTGCTTCTTCCAGTTATTTATCAGTTAAAAATGGTGTACCACAAGGCTCAGTCTTAGGACCAACCCTCTTTACAATCTACATAGCTAATGTAGGTCACTGCATCCCTGATGCATCCTTACATTTCTATGCTGATGATACAGTTGTTTACTGCCGAAGCTAAAACAGTTGCTAAGGCTCTTCAGTTTCTGCAATCCGCTTTTGACATAATCCAGTCAGATTTGTTCCATCTCAAACTTGTCCTAAATGCTGATAAAACAAAAGGGATGTTTTGTTCAAGTAGGAAGTCGGTCCCAGCAGATCTTCCTCTGATTTTATCCTCAAATGGTGTCCCTATTGAGTTTGTTGATTCCTATAAATATTTGGGTATCCTGGTTGATTCACATCTCTCTTTTAAACTCCACGTGGAAAACCTAGTAAAGAAACTGAAAGTTAAACTGGGTTTCTTTTTCAGAAATAGATCATGTCTAACACTGAATGTTAGGAAACGCCTTGTATCTGTGACTTTCCTCCCCTCCATTGATTACGGTGACATTCTCTACATGAATGCTCCTACAAGCACCCTGCGGATGTTGGATGTTGTCTATCATGGTGCACTAAGATTCATAACTGGCTGTGATTATCGTACCCACCACTGCACCCTGTATTCACTGGTTAACTGGACATCATTAACCTCACGCAGACTCTTCCACTGGTACATTTTCATCTTTAAATCACTTCTTGGTCTGCTGCCCTCATACATCTCCTCCTACATGTCTTTACGTGAGTGCAGCTACAGCGTGCGCTCTCAGGACATGATTACCTGCAGTGTTCCGTCAGTGAGGACTGAACTTGGAAAAAGGGCCTTCTCCTACTCTGCTCCTGCTTCATGGAATATCTTACAAAAAGATCTGAAGCTCTCGGCCTTGCCCTCTCTAAATGGTTTTAAGAATCTGTTGGAATCCTGGCAAAAACCAATGCTGATATGTTCTTGTTCTTGATTTTGTACATCTACCTTATAATGTTTTGCTAGTTTTGCTATTTTTGCTATTTTTTGTATTGTTTATTGTTTAAGGTAATTGTATCATTGCTGTTCATCATTCTTTAGTTTGTAACAGGTCGCTTTTGTAAATGAGTCCACGAGGCTCAATGAGATTTACCTGACTAAATAAAGGTTGAATAAATGAACAGCACAGGTTGAACAACTGGGAGATAAAGTTAGGGAGGCCAGACTGAGATGGTTTGGACAAGTCCAGAGAAGGGACAGTGGTTCGGACATGTCCAGAGGAGGGACAGCGGGTATATTGGTAGAAGGATTTTAGAAATGCAGCTGCCAGGAAAAAGACAAAGAGGAGATACAAAGTACCGGTATATGGATGCATTTAGAGAGGACATGGAGGTAGTTGGAGTGAGGACAGAGTGAGATGGAGGAGGATGACTCACTGTGAAGACCCTTGAAGAGGGAAAAGCCAAAAGAAGAAGACAAATTTTGTTGTTAACTGTTATGTTTTAACTGCAATAGCTTCTTGATGATGTGGTGGTAAGGGCTGTTGCCTCACAACAAAAAGGTTGTTGGTTTTAATCTTGGCATAACATTAGCTTTTTCTTTTTGTGCATGTTTGGGTTTTTGCTAAGTTTATTCAAACTACCCTTGTGAGTAAGTGTGTGTGAACAGCTGTCCACCTGTTTAGGGGTGAACCTGTCCTCTCACACACTGACTGAGAGACACCAACCAATAGGTGCGTACAGCAAATGGTGACTCACACTGTAAAGATCTTTGACAGAAGGTCAGGACAACAACTTAGATAAAAGTATGTTTGAGAAAAGCTGCTGTCTCATTAAGAAACAACTTTCACACGGCCTGGAGAACTGTTGCTCAAGACCTCTTTAACTGGTTAAATGAAAGTCAGGCTCATTATAAGCTTAAACCTTTACGTTTCAAAGTAAAGTGGGAAATATTGTGTTGGACAGGACATGTCTATGCCTCCCCGTTTGACATTTATTTACTGTATAAAATTATCCACAATCTCCATTTTAAAGATGCCCTGTCAAATCTGATGAGCACTTCTTTTGGGACGGTTTCAAAAAAATGTTCTAAGGCTTTTTTTTTTTTTCTCAATGCATCTGTTTTCTTGCCCAAAAACATGAAATGATGGCAGAAACTGTCCCGAGGCAACGAGCATTAAGTTAAAGTTCATCACAGTTTCAAAACCTTGTGTGACAACATTGGCATATCGTACAGCTGAGACCTTGTCAAACTGAGGTCTCTGTGTCTGGTCATGGAAATACTGTTTACATAATATTTTTAAAGTACTGGAAATACGACTTTGAACAGTACAATTCTAACCAGAGTAAAAACATTCAGATTTACCTTTTTGTAAAGCTGGCCGGCAGTTTAGACCAGTGTGTCCAATCCTGGTCCTTGAGGGCCACTATCCTGCAGGTTTCACTGCTCCAGCACTTGATTCAATGGTCAACTTACCTCTTTATGTTCTGCAGAGGTCTGTTAATCTCTCGTTTTGTATCAGATGTGTTGGAGCAATGAAACCTTTAAACATGCAAGATAGTGGCCCTTGAAGACCAGGATTGGGCACCATTGCTAGATCCTCGCCCTAGGGGTGACATTGGAGAGTGAAAAATGAACAAATGTAACCTCCAGGACGGAACAATTAAGCCAGTGTTGTAAATATCTATTCCCTCTACGGGGCAGCACACAGTTCCAAACAGAAATCTGTTTATATGAACATTTATGGACATTTGGTGAAATAATGTGGAAGGAAAGTGTTTCGTAATTTAATTTCTCATCATTATTTTTATACACTTTGCAGGATGACTGTTCTGTTGGTGTTGGAAGTCCTGTCCACTGGGGGCTTTAAAGGAAAAACAACTCTTCTGAGACCATTGTAAATTACTGGCAAATGAAGGTAGTTGGCTCATTAGCCGTGTTAGGTTTCCAGAGTGTGTTAAAGGACTGAGCCATTATACCATGATCCATCTGGAAGGTGTATCTCCCTCCTGATCATCTCAAAGGCTGCATTCAGCTGCATATGAAGCAATTCTTAACAATCCTTGTCCTGTAGCCCTCGTGGAGTTTTTTTTCCTTTTATTATTAATATTCCTCTTATTAATAAATCCAATTGATGTTTTGTGTAAAACACTGACAGGAAAACAGAAAACATGGGCAAAGCATGTGCATGTTTCTTTTGTCATTTTCCACAGACTGATTTGTTGCACTTTTTAGGCTAAACTCCTGATCCCATATTTTCTGTTACTGTGTTTCACTCCCTGCAACATATGAGCTCAATCAAAGCCTGACATCTGATGCAGCTTCATGTAAACCAGTAAACAACAGGATACTTTTGTATATGAGTAATAAACGTGTTTAAAGAACAAATCCTCCTACTTTTGTCTAAAGAAAATAGATGGCAAAGTCCATAAACATAACTTTAAATTAAAGTGCTTGTCCACAGATCAGGGAAACTGTAATTTTGGCTACATTAGGTGTAGGGGAGTGCCCGTACATGGTGCATGTTCAAACAGGAGGGTTGGAACAAACAGAATGAAGAGAAGACATTTGGAGGAATGAGTATACATTTGATATAGAAATATTGTATGAAGATTGCTGCATTGCTGAATAATAGTTCGTCTAGGGGCATATAATGTGCCGTATACAGTACTTTTTTTAAACATAGGGTTGTGATACCTGATGACACCACTCCAGACTATTAAAAGTCATGTTGACAACAGTGAGAACTGTTTTTTCAAAGGTGTCAAGCACCAAATGGCATAGATTTTATTAACTTTAATGTACTTATGGCTTGTAATCTGCAGATCTGTCCTTTGGGGAAAAAACAATAATGCAAAAGTATTGGTCAGTCCTTTACTTAAATGATTCAGTTAGTATCTGGGACAAAAGATTTGATTAGCACTTCTCTAGTTAAAACCAAAATATTTGATCTCGGAGCACTGGCATCAGAAGCATTTGTAATGTGAGGGGGACACACT
>JBBPBX010004659.1:30546-75660 GCA_038048925.1 Garcialebias charrua
TTTTGTCTTTTAAGTCTATCTGAAGTCTCAATTGTTTGACTTCTTCAAACAAACCCGTTAAAAGTTTCATTTGCGACGACAAATTCGAGATCTCCGAGCTCATAAAGTTCAGTGATTTCTTTATCTCGTCCATGTCTTCAGAGTTTGGCTCCAATAGATCCTGTTTTTTTTGTTTTGATTTTGCCATTACTCATGTAGAGAATTGCCAGTCCAGTGTCCGTGGTTTTGCTAACTCGATTAGCCGCTAGCCCAGTTCCAGCGACGACAGTCTCTCTGTACCGCCGCACCTTGCTGTGGTCAGGCTAACTCGATTAGCCACTAGCCGCTAGCCCAGTTCCAGCGTTGTCAGTCTCCACACACCGCCGCACCCGGTCCCGCCAGCCGAGAGCCGCCTTCGGACCACGGAGCCGACCAACCCCACGGTAGCCCGGCACTCGCAGCACTTCCGGTCTCCGGGGTATGATATGATCAAGTAGCCTCCTCCACGTCCGTCACCGGTCCTCTTCAGCAATAGCCGCCCCCGCGGGCTGCAAGGTGGCCGAAATCAAAGCACCACCCCTGGTTCAGGTCACCAGCGTCTCCACGTCGTCATCCGCCAAACAGCAGCCAGCACACCCGGAACCAACGCTGCTCACGGACAATCCCACGGCTTGCCTGCCGAAGAGCCGACGCCCGTCCACCAGCAACTCCAAAACAGCCCTCGAACAGCGGCCACCAGGCCACGGACTCGACGCCGAGACGAAGAGAGCGAGCCTCCCTGGCTCCTGCAGCCTTCCGCAAGGCCGACGTCAGCAACGGAAGCACTGTCTCTCCCACAGACGGAGCAGGTCTCACCGGCTCCAGCCGTCCACCGGGCCGACGACAACAGCAAAAAGCACCGCAATTTCCACCGACAACAATAAAGGTCAGATAGATGTTCGTGTTTCAGAAGTGAGTTGTTTGCTTGTTCTGTTTGCGCTTGACTCCCACGAAGCAGAGCGTGTCTCTGTGCGTCCGCACGTGTCAGCCGTCGTTTCAAATTTAAGTGTCTTGCCCAAGGACACAACGACACATGGTGGGCGGACGTGGGATTCGAACCTCCAACCTTATGATCGGGGGTCGACTGCCATTACCACTGTGCCACGGCCGCCCCAAAAAGTCCAAAAAAAGTCCCGTCGTCGTTGTGTCATCACAAGCAGAGTCTCTCCCGATTGGTTGCTGCGACGTGTCGAGCATCGAAAGTTCAAATATTTGAACTTTGGCTGCTCGATGCGTTGGTTGCTTCGGACGCGTCGCGTGCGCGGAAAAAAACTGCTGCGCGCTGCCGCGCCGCTTGAAACGCTCAAAACGCGCCGCTTCACGATTCGCCGCACCTTGCCACATCTCAACATAGGCTTTCAATGTAAACCGGCCGCTTCCGTTGCCCGAAACGCGTTTGGTGGGTGCCCGGCATTAGGTCAAGCAGGACAAGAGCCACATGTTCACCAGAATCATTGGCCACAAGAATGTCATTAAAAACTCTGACTAGAGCTGATTCTGTGCTGTGGTGAGTTTTGAAGCCAGACTGAAAAACCTCCATTATGTTGTGCTCATCCAGAAAACATTTCACTTGTGAATACACAATTTCTTCTAAATTTTTTGAAATAAAAGGCAGCTTGGAGATGGGTCTAAAATTAGCCAAAACAGTTTGGTCTAGGTTGGGCTTTTTAAGCAGGAGCTGTACCACAGCATGTTTAAAACTTATTGGGACAACACCTGAGGACAGACTGCTATTGATAACAGCAAGGATCACCTGCCTGATGCTGGAAAAAAACCTCTTTTAAAAGACGAGGGAGGACAAGGTCACAAAGGGAACCTGATGGCTTAATATGGCTGACCACATCCTCTAAAAGGGTCAGTGTCACTGGTTCAAATCTATCGAACACAGCCAGGCAGGGGACCAAGCAGGAGGGATCAAAAGCAGGGGCTGAAATAAGGGCCCTTGTGGTAACAACTTTATTTATAAAAAACTGCAGGAAGTCATTACAGAGTTCAGTTGAGGCTTCAGGGCAGACAGGTTGCGGGGCCTTCAGGACAGCGTCAATAGTTTTAAAAAGGACACGCGGGTTATTGTGATTGGACACAATAATGTCTGACAAGTATTGGTTTTGGCCTCTTTAACAATGATCACGTTGACAGTCCTTTAAAATGTGAAACAAAACCTACAGTTTATCCTTTTTCCATCTCCGTTCAGCTCTGCGGCACTCCTGTCTGGCTGCAAGAGTTTTTTCATTGAACCAGGGTTCAAATCTGGCTTCAGGCCACACCAGTTTAGATGGAGCCACAGAGTCAAGATTGGTTTGACAGGAGGAGTCAAACCAGCTGTTCGGTGTCAGCAGTAGAGTCAGAAGGAGCACAGAGCTGTTCAAAGGCAGCAGAGAACTGACCAGCAGTGGAAGGTTTAAAAACTCGCTGGGCGCAGGATTTAACTGGAGCACAGGACAAACCAACATCAAATAAAACAGGCCTATGGTCAGAAATAACATTATCATAAAGTTCCAGGTCGGTCACAGACAAGCCGAGAGAGAACCAGGTCCAGCGTGTCCATGTTCATGCGTGGGACCAGCCACCCACTGAACCAGGTTAAAAGAGTCAGTGAGGCTCAGAAAGTCCTTCACCAGTGGTTTCTCTGGACAGCATGCATGTATGGTGGTGGTCATACATGGTGGTGGGCTGGCTGCAATTTATTGCAAAGATCTTGATTCAACCCCACTTCCCCTGCCAGACTTAACTTATTTTGAATGTTTAGCATTTAAAAGCAAACCCGCTTCTTCTATGAAAGCTCTCCTCATCTATCAACCACCCAAACCCCACCCGTGCCCTTGAACGTCAATATTTCAGCTCTGGATTCACTGTTCAGAAGCAGGCCTATTGGGAGCATCAAAAGATTTATGCAAAGGTCCTCCATGAAACACGTTCCAACCACTACTCTGCCATCATTAACAACAGCCCTGTAAACTCCAAACAACTTTTTTCCACAGCAAACCATCTCCTTCAACCCAAAACCTCCTCACTTACAGAAACAACTGATGAACACTGCAATAACTTTATGGACTTTTTCCATAACAAAATTCACATCCTCCGGTCAGCCATGACAAACTTGGTAGTTTCACCTGTACCATTTTACAAGCCCCAGGATAACAATCCTCATATTCTTCAATGTTTTACATCAGTCTCCGAGCAAGAGGTGACAACTATCATCAAAGTAATGAAATCCTCTTCTTGTGTCCTCGATCTTTTCCCCACTGCTCTGCTGAAAAGAAACATCTCTTTCATCAGTCCTTTGATTACATCTGTGATAAACTTCTCCATCCAAACCGGTTTTGTCCCACCTACCTTGAAAATAGCAATAATAATAATACTAATAATAATAATAACTTTTATTTATAATGCACTTTACATACACAATGGATCTCAAAGTGCTAGAGTGAATGAATATTAAATAACATCAAGATAAAAATCAACCATAAATGAAACCGAGATTAGGAACAACCAAGAGGATAATGCCTCACAGATGATCACGTCAAAAACTTAAAATTCACAAAATGCAGATAAAATACTCAAATAAGAACTATGGATGCAATAAAAACAAAAGAACAATTCAATCAAATAAAAAACTGGGCAAAGAGAAAGGTTTTAAGACCTTTTTTAAAACATGTCACGGTCAGTGGGGCCCTCAGATACAAAGGCAGGGCATTCCACAGCCTAGGGGCAGCGCAGGAAAAAGCCCAGTCTCCTGTAGTGTGAGACTGAGACCTGGGAGTGAGAAGAAGATGAGTGTTGGAAGAGCGGAGAGTGCGTGAAGGACAATGAGGGGTGAGAAGTTCTTTTAAATAAGACGGCACATTACTGTACAAGCACTGGAAGGTGGGCAGATAAATTTTGTAAGTGATCCGAGCAGAAACATGAAGCCAGTGTAGTGAACGGAGTACAGGAGTGATGTGTTCATGTTTACGCACTCTCATCAGGACCCTGGCAGCACTGTTTTGGACATACTGTAGCTTTTGTATGTTCTTGCCAGGAATCCCAAAGAGAAGTGCATTGCAGTAATCCAGTCTGGAGGAGACAAAGGCATGGACGAGCTTCTCTGCATCAGTGAAGGACAGTGTATACTGAAGCTTTGCAATATTTCGAAGATGAAAAAAAAAAACAAGTTTTACAGACATGCTTTATATGGCTTTCAAAGGTGAGTTGTGGATCAAAAATAACACCAAGATTGGTGACTGTACTGGAAAGAGAAATGTTCTGGCCAGAGAAAGCGATACTGAAGATTTTTTGTTGTTGAATTTGATGTGAAGTACCTATTTGAATTTCTTCTGTTTTTGAACTGTTATCGTGAAGGAAATTTTGCTGCATCCATGCTTTTATCTCCTCCAAACAAGCTGTGAGTGTGGAAACAGAAGAAAGTTGAGACAATGGAGAAGCTGAAGAAGATGATGTAGATGGGATCTCAGACACATTGCTACCCAGCATAAGATACAGCTGAGTATCATCAGCATAGCAATGGAATGAAACCCCATAGCTGCCGATAATACACCCAAGTGGTACCATGTACAAGTTAAAAAGGAGGGGTCCCAGGACTGATCCTTGGGGCACACCGCAAGAAACAGGATGGCTCAATGACTTGGCACGCCCAATGGAGACAAACTCTATTCTGTCTGTCAGGTATGATCAGAACCGCTCCAGGGCAGTGCCAGTAAGCCTTGCAAAATGCTATAAACATTGGAGCAGAATGTAATCATCAACCGTGTCAAAGGCTGCCGAAAGATCAAGAAGAATAAGGAGAGAAGAGGAACCATGGTCTGCAGTGATCAACAGGTCATTTGTGACCCGGATCAGAGCTGTTTCACTGCTATGAGCAGTTCGGAAACCTGATTGAAAATTGTCCAGTATATTATTTTCATGTAGATGTTCTTGTAGATGAACTGAGACTAATTTCTCCAGAACTTTAGCGAGGAAGGGAAGGTTGGAAATGGGTCTGTAATTTGCCAGGTCATGAGGATCGAGGGTAGGTTTTTGAGAAGTGGTTTAATTATAGTTGACTTCAATGCAGGAGAAATATGACCAGATTGGAGAGATTGATTAACTATGGTGGTGATATAAGGATTGAGAGAGGCTATGTTAGCCTTGACTAGGGCTGTTGGGAAGGGGCCAAGAGCACATGTGGAGGGTTTCATGGCCCTGACAGTGGTTTCAACTTCCTTCACACAGACCTCTGGGAAAAAGCAGAAGGGGGGAAGGTTCCCAAGTTGTACATTTGCAGCCGAAGAAAGGGTAGGGGATGAAGTGGTGATGGCTGATCTGATTTTTTGGACCTTGTTTTGGAAAAAGGAGATAAATTACAAATATCATTAGTAGAGTCAGTAAGTGATGTTGTTTGTGGCTGAAGGAGGTGAGTGATGGTTGAAAAAAGTATTTTGGAGTTACCAGGGTTATTAGAGATTATAGATGAGTAGAATAAAGATCAAGAGTCTTTGAGCGACCTAGCATACATCTTATGATGCTCCATATAAGCTAGCTTGTGAACTAGCAGACCAGAAGCCAAGAAGCATCTCTCAAGCACTCAACCAGCTATCTTCATTTTCCTCAGCTCTGGGGTAAACCAGGGAGCTGAGCGTGAAAAGGCAACTGTCCTCTCTCTGACAGGAGCATGTTGTTCTAAGATGCTGGAGAGGCTGATGTTGTAGAAGTCCACTGCATTGAGGGAAGCTGGAAGGGAGACTGACAAGTTCAAGGTTAATATTTTTCAGATTTCTATAAGAAATCTGTTGCTTTGGTTTGATGGTCCTGTCCAGGAAAGGAAGCTCCATATAGATAACTTTGTGATTGGATACACCCATGTCATATGCAGAGAGATGATTCACAGTTAGTTTGTAGTGACTCATGACTCATCATCAAACCTCTTCTTAAAAAGCCCACCTTGGATCCAGCCCATCATATCAACTACAGTATAGACCTGTTGCTAACCTTCCATTTTTGTCCAAAGTGCTGGAAAAACTTGTGGCAACCCGTCTAAATGACAACTTCACCACTAATAATATCTATGAGGTATTCCAGTCCGGCTTTCGTTCAGCTCATAGCACGGAAACAGTTCTGGTCAGGGTCACAAATGACCTTCTGATGGCAGCTGATGCTGGTTCTCCCTCCCTTCTGATACTCATGGACTTGAGCTCAACTTTTAATACTGTGGATCATGGCATCCTACTCCACCGCCTACAACACACTGCAGGACTGACGGAGACAGCTCTGGAATGGTTCCACTCTTACCTCTTTTGACATATCTGAGTATGTATCCATTGGTGAAGCAAGATCTCAGACTCACACAGTCACCTGTGGTGTTCCTTAGGGGTCAGTCCTTGGATCCACATTATTTACCCTCTACATCCTCCCCCTCTGTCACATTATCACTCACCACAGGATTTATTTTCATTGTTATGCAGATGACTTGCAGCTCTATATCAAAATAGATTCTACAGGTTCATCAGTCTCCTCTCTCACCACCTGTCTTGAAGAGGTAAAATCCTGGATGAATGCCAACTTTCTTCAATTAAACACATCAAAAACAAAAGGTGTTTTGGTTGGTAAACCCACATTAGACTCACACAACATCTATCTCTACAATAATCTTTTCTGGCCAAAACATTCCCTTTGCCTATACAGTGACTAACCTTGGTGTAAGATTTGATGTTCATCTTACATTTGAATCCCATATTAAAATCCTTTGCAAGACTTCATTCTTTCATCTGAAAAACATCTTCAAACCCCGTCCATTACTCTCCTTCTCCGATGCTGAAAAACTTGTCCATGCTTTTGTTTCCTCAAAACTGGAATACTGCAATGCACTTTTATGTGGAATTCCATTTAAGCACATTCAAAAACTTCAGTATGTACAAAACTGTGCAGCCAGGATTCTGATGAAGCAAAGGAAAAATGATCGCATCACCCCAATCCTTAAATCTATCCACTGGCTTCCCATTTCACTCCGTATTGAATACAAGGTTTCCTTACTCGCCCATCAATCAATTCACGGCAATGCTCCACACTATCTTAAAGAACTGCTCACTGCTCAGACATCAACATGGTCCCTCCGCTTCACAAATTCCTACCAGCTTTGCCTTCCTTGGACAAAACTGTGCACAATGGGTGACAGGGCCTTTTGCGTTGTTGCTCCTCGCCTGTGGAACAACCTTCCTGACCATCTAAGGACAGGACTGAAGACATTTTTATTTAAAATATTTCATAGTGTTTAAAGGTATTTTTAATCCTGCAGGTTTTTTTAGTCCATGTTTTACTCTCTTTATATTTTATATTGTAGCACTTTGAGATTGAAAAAGTGCATTACAAATCGAATAAATTATTAATTATTATTAAAAACAGGTGTCCGTTTTGACCTCATCCTCAGGAAAAAGCTTAAAAAATTCCACCACAAAACAAGGAAAGAGCAGTAAAGGACAATAACAAGAGGGATCATTGTGGAAAACATTGGCAAAAATGGAACCATTAAATGAAGATAGTGAAGGGAGTTACAGTGAAGGCTCTCGGGGAGGAAAAGATGTAGACCAAGACAAAAAAGACACAGAGGATGAGGGAGGCACCAGCTTTGAATCAATATCTGGCCAATTAGGTATTATATTTAAGCCACTGAGACTGGGGCAAAGGAAAGGACAACAGAAGACGGTGGAAGTATTTGATGTATACAAAGTTTCAGAAAGAGTGAATAGAGATTTGACTTGGGGACCAATGCAGGCGAGCGATGGGCGTTGGACGTATATACCCAACATAAATGTTGCCAGAAAAATCATTCTTGTTCATAAAAAATACGTAAAAAAATTAGTAAACATGAAAGTGCTTCACTATCCAAACAAGAAGAGAAGCTCACAACTTGACATTACTCTGCACACCAAATAATGACGAGAAGGGGCGACTCGACGCGTCAAGTATGCGACGCGGAGGGACACTGACCCTTATCATCAATATATGACAAGTAGGGAGTGAGGATGAGTTGATATACCCGAAGCTGGCGAAAATCTTTATGATATCCCATCAGTGTGGGCAGATAGGATGGAAGAAACAGTGGAACTGACTGTCAAAGCCACCTTAAGGGAATGGGCTAACATTTTAATGATGCCCTCCTTTCCAACAATGACCAGTAAGTTCAGATCAGCTTATTTGGGAATAGCACACGATGTGATGTTGAGAAGAATGAAGAAAACTGCCTACAAATATGCACAAGAAACAAAAAAGAAACTCAAAGATGAGATATCAGCCGATGAGGAAGAAGAACAATTCCCAATTGAGACACATCAGTCATCCTACGCACATCAGTCGGCACCAGAGCCTAGACAGGCAGATCAACACCAAGCCCCCAGCTCAGACGCTGACAGTTATCGTGAGTACAAAAAATAGAAAATCTTGGTAAGAGAGAAAAGACCAGAAGAGAGTAATGAAGACTACATCAAAGACGTGTGGCCCATGGTTGTTAACTCTACTGACTGTGATGCAGCTAAAAAGCTGTGGCTGGGTCATGTCACTACTAACCCAGTGGGCAGAGGGGAATCGGCTCAGAGCCACTACAAACGGTTTGGTCTGGAGGATATGGATGATGAAGACTCTCAGATTCAAAGAGCCAAGGTATGCATGGACCAAGGACAACGTCTCACGCCGGTCTGGTATCAACTCAAACAGGTGATTCCACCCGCCAGATACGTAAAAGCATTAAAGATAGTAACACAAGGGAGAAGAGGAGAAAACAATTTTGCCAAGATGCCTTTACATGAAACCACAGTTCCCCAGATAGATCAGGCAGTAAAGTCATATGATCTAGAACAGCAGTTCTGGGACGGGCGCAGGAAATGAGAAATGAAACATAGTGTAAAATCACCAAAGGCGGCTCCCAAGGCTCCACAGCAGCCACAATATAAAGAGTTACCTCCAAGACCATCAGAGCCACAGTACAGAGACCAACAACCTAAGAAATTTCAGACTCCCGCATCAATCCCAAAACCCCAGAAGTGGGGCAAATTCATACCCCTTGAAGAATATGCCAAACTCACACCTAAAGAGAAGAAAGCCCTCTGTGAATCCCGCATGAAAGGGAAGCAGAGGGCCAGCTAAGTAATGGCTGAAAGGCCACGGGTTACCCTGGAAAATGCCTATTGGGATGGGGATGAGATCAACACTAAAGTGGATGGAGAACCCTACCTGATAGACACCGGGGCAGAGGTGTCCATGACCCGCAAAAGCCTAAAGACAATGGGGCACCTCATGGTTCAATTGGCTAACGAAACTGTAGAAATGATACCTTTTGGGATATGGCGCAGAAATGTATGGGTAAAAGGACCCTATAACCTTATCACTATAAGAGACTTAAGCCCCTAGTATACTCCCATGTACGTACGTTCACGCGTACGTACACGCATACTGTATGCAGAGGGTTCAGACATCATACTCGAGTATCCACCCTGAGCAGCTGTAGCGCAGCTCCACAGACGAGGAGTGCTTACCTACGGGACAAATTGAGGTCGCCGATTGGTCATTTGCTGACACGCCTACTGAATTGATTGACAAGTAAAAATAAACATGCGCTTGCAGCCACAGTGGTGTTCTATGTTTTTTTGTTTTTTTCCTTTCGGCTTCTCCCTTCGGCAGGGGTCGCCACAGCGAACTAGTCACATGAAGACTTGGCAATTGTTTTTTACGCCGGATGCCCTTCCTGACATGACCACAGACCACCAAGCTACCACAGCCCTCTGTGTGGAGCAGAGAGCTGATATCTAGGGTTCCCCGGGGAGCAGATGGTGTGGGTTAAGGGCCTTGCTCAAGAGCCCAGAGTAGGGCAGATGAGGGTGGAGACAGGTGTGACTGCTTCACTTATCCCACCCACATTTTTGATGTTATTGGTACCGGGGCTTGAACCGGCGATCTTCCGATCACAAGCTCACCTTCTTAACCTCTGCCCCACCACTCCCAGGTTCTATGTTTATTTGTTGTTAATAAAAAGTTCTAATTTTTTTAAAAAACATGGAGCGCTGGTCCTACAACCCACACATCAGACCAGCACACCAGGAAATCTCCAGAACCTCCCGCAGCCACACTGGACCCGAGTTTAATTCGCTTGTGACAAATTTGCTAATTTCTCATCATTTCAGTCATGGCGTCAATGGAGGAGGAAGAGATCACTTGCCTTTTGGCAAAAAAACAAAAGAAAAGGCTGGATAAGGGATGAAGAAGGGGAGTTTAATACATTGGTGTCACATACAAAACAGTCCGGCGCCGGGCAGTTTATTGTGCGACACCACGTCTGCGTACGCGGTCGTAAAAATTGAGCTTTGCGCATACATGTCCTGCGGAGGTACGTTTGTACCTCTGCGTACATACATGCATACCTCTGCGTATGGACGTATGCAGGAGTATACTGGGGGCTTTAGAAGAACCGAATAAGCCAAAGAAAGATTGCGTGCACTAAACAGACGTATGGACATGCTCAAGTCAAGGTTGGTGAAAATAGGGCCCACTCATGAAAAATATGAATTTGAAAGCTGGTATAAACCTGTAAATGTCCCTGAAGTGATAGAGCAAAAATTAGATGAGAGCGACTTCTCCCCAGCTGGGAAAGAGAAGTTGAAGCCGATCATTGATTTGGCCTCAGTGGCCAAGTTCAAAAATGACTGTGGGGCCCTCGGTCATAAGTTTGTGCATCTCATTGAAGGAGGAGTACATCCACCTGTATGACAATATTCTCTGAACCCTGGAGCAGTAGAAGAAATGAACAAAACTGTAAGGGAATCGAGTGCTCTAGGGATTATCAGAAAATAAGCTAACATGATCGCCAACAGTCCCATTCAAGCAGTAAAGAAACCCGAGTCAGCTGGAGGGGGATGGAGATGAGTAATCAATTTTAAGGCACTCAATAGATGAACAGTAGCCAATCAAGTGAGCCTGATCAATCCACAAGGCACTTTAAAAACTTTGCAAGTGAAAAAGTTCAAATCCTGCATTGATTTGGCAAACGGATTCTTCTCCCATAGGCTAGCCAAGCAATCACGAGGGAAAACAGCTTTTACTCACAAAGGGAAAAGCTACATCTGGCAGCGAGTGCCATAGGGATACAAAAACTCTCCAAATGTGTTTCAGTCAGCCGTAGTAATAATAATAATAATAATAATAATAATAATAATAATGAATTTAATTTATAACGCACTTTTCATTAATGAAAATCTCAAAGTGCTACAAAGTGCAACAGAATTTAAACGTCAATAAAACAAGTAATAAAACAAGTAAAATCAATAACAGTATCAACTAAGATCAAAGGTAGAATCATGAGGAGGCAGAGTATGCTCGGTTGAAAAGAAAGGTCTTCAAGCCGCTCTTAAAGTCAACCAGTGACTGTGGGGCTCTCAGGCAGTCAGGAAGAGAGTTCCACAGGCGGGGGGCAGCCACACTGAAAGCCCGGTCTCCCATGGTCCTTAATTTGGTTCTCGGAATGTGAAGGAGATTACTGTTCTGTGACCGCAGAGATCGGGTGGATGAGTATGGAATAAGAATGTCCTTTAGATAATCTGGTGAAGTTCCGTGTAAGCATTGATGTGTAATGAGAGCAGTTTTGTACTGAATTCTGTAGGTGACAGGAAGCCAATGGAGGTTATGTAGAATGGGCGTAATATGTTCAAATTTACGAACTCTCAACAAGATCCTAGCTGCACTGTTTTGAATATATTGAAGCTTCTGAAGGTATTTGCCAGGGATTCCAATAAACAGGGAGTTGCATTAGTCGAGCCTGGAGGAGACAAAAGCATGGTCGAGCTTCTCAGCATCGGAAAAAGCTAGGGATGGATGTACTTAAAGACTTTGGCGACACAGTCTACATTGATGATGTGTTTATCGCAGATGACACAGAAGATGGACATTTAGAGACTAACAAAATTTGTGCAGAGAGTCACAGAAGCAGGGCTGAAGCTAGACTTGAACAAGTGTCAATTTGGGTAGTTCCAAGTAAGCTATCTGGGGTTCCAAGTAACAGCTCATCTGGGGCTCTCAGAAGGATACAGTGAAAAACTCAAACAGATTCAGCCTCCTGAGTCTGAGAATGATTTGCAAAAAATCTTGGGACTGTGTAACTATGTGAGAGATCATGTCCATAATTATCAAAAATATGCCAGACCATTATATGCCTGCCTGAAGAAAAGGGAAGGAGAAGACAAACAGAAAAACAAGAAAGTTTGGATCTGGACTGCTAAAAAACCAAAAAGATTTGGAAGAACTCAGAAAGAAAATTCAAGAGCTAGTAAGACTGGAACCAAGAAGCCTGATGACAAAGCTCATGGCTGAGGTCAGTTGTGAGGATGATGATGCAATGATCACAGTAAAAAATGAGAACGGAGGACTAGTGACTGTCTGGAGTTACACCTTGAACTCAATGGAGAAAAAGTCCCCCCAGGAAGAAAAGGAATTAGCAGTGCTTGTTAGATACTGGGGAACGCTGAAAGATCTGGATCAAGGGCAACCCATCAAAGTTATCACAAAATTATCTCAGAAAATGGACAATAGAAAGCACTAAAGCCACAAACACACAGAGGGGAAGTTGGGAGAACATCTTTCTTGATCCTGACCTAGAGATAAGACCTGTACAACCGGCTGACAAAAAAGTGACAAAAGGGACACCAGCGGAACCAAAACCAATTGAATGGACCCTCTACACTGATGGATCCAAGAAAGAATTAGATCAGGTGGGTTACTGGGGATTTATTCTTAAACAGCATGGAAATGAGTGTTGCCATAGGAGGGGGAAAGTTCCAGGGAGAGCCCAGACTGGGGAAGTATCGGCAATCCTGGAAGGACTGCTTGAAATAACTAACAGAAAAATAAGGACAGCAAAAATAGTGAAGGACAGTCATTATTGCACACAAGCCCTGAAAGAGGACTTATCCCTCCAGGAAGAAAACAGATTTGAGAGTGCAAAGGGAAAAGTGGTGGCTCATCATGACTTGTGGAAGAAAATAGCTGAACTAAGGATAAATCTACAGTTAGAAATAGAGCACCTAAAATCCTACACTAGAGAAGGAAAACACTGGAAGGGCAACATTAGTGGATTGATATGTTCGCAAAGAAAGATTGTTTTTGGCGGGATCAAAAAGTGGGACAGAACCTCCCAGGGTCGGAGGGTCCCAGAAGAGTATGTGGTTCAGGTTGTACGGAACATGCATGAGGGCTTAGGACATGCAAGTGTACTACCCACACATAAGGAGTTGGAAAATCAGGAGCTCTGGGTTTCCTTGAAACAAATCTGCAAGGTGCTACAGGACTGCAACGTGTGTGGTTAATACAACGCAGGATGGTGAGGACACGGAGTGGATAGACAGACTATCAAAATGACCACACCATGGGGTTCTGTGTACATGGACATTGCCGGGCCCCTGTGAGTCATTGGAAAGAAGGGAGAAAAATACCTTATAGTACTAGTGGACTCAGTAGCCGTGTTTCCATCAAGGTTTCTTGATGCGCATTTTGAAGTATCGCATCAGAAAAGCTGAATGGAAACGGCACGATTCAAATTAACTTCCTCTAATTCGCCAAAAAGTTGATACACTCGCTTGAGGTGGTTTTTGGGTTTTTCGAATCAGAGCCAATGCGCAAAACGAGAGATGGAAACAGATTTGCAGACTCAGTTCTGACGTAGCGAACATTTACGTCACGTGACTTCGTCTCCGGACAACATGTAACATCGCTAAAACTAGTTGGCATGACAGAATAAATACAACTTGCCCGATAGCAACACATACCTGAAATATTCTCTCCATTTTGCCGAGATGTGTGGTCGGGTCCTGTTTTTAACCGCTACTTCCTGTTTACTGTAGACATGCGTAAAGCTGACGTCTGACGTAATGATGCTGACGTCTGACGTAATGCCGCTTTGCGTGGCCTTGTGGATGCGCTTCAAGCCAGTTGATGGAAACACTTCCGATTCGCATTAATTTTTATTTACATTTTTGCAAAATTTCAAAAATTTGCTCAAAATTCGAATTGAAAATAGATGGAAACACGGTTAATGTCAGGGTATGTGGTAGTGAGATCAGCAAGAAAAGCTAATGGCAACACTGTTGTTATCCTACTGGAACAAGTCTTTGGGTCGTTAGGTGTGCCAAAAGAGCTGAGAACTGATAATGGAACACATTTTTGCAATGCACAAGTTGATCACTGGTGCCAGATTCTTGGGGTGATGCGTGTATACTCACCACCCTTCACACCTCAAGCCAACGGAGTTGCCGAAAGAACCATAGGTTTGGTCAAAAATTGGATAACTAAAAATGCTAACACCAAAGAATAGAGTACTAAAACTGTGGAGATAGGGCAAGAGTTGAATGACAGGCATTGAGCTGGTAGACCCTCCTTGGCACAGGAACTCAACCAATGACAGTTCACCACTCAGGAAACTGGGCGGGGCTCCAAGGATAAAGAGGAACAACCAAATAGCAATGCCTCATTCAAGGTGGGGCAGAAGGTGTGGATCAAGGCATAGGATCCCATATCAACAGCAGCAGTAAAGCCCAAATACGGCGCCACAGACAGAGTGAAGAGAATGCTAGACAAAAACACAGTTGGAACTAGTAAAGATAAGGATCTAAGGAATAGAGCAACAAAAGCTAATTAAAGCTGCAAGCAGCATTGAGGCCCTCGCAGCAAAGCCCCGCTCCGACCTTATTGTGGCAACTGCGGGAGCTCCAGTTAATCCGCCCGGTCGCTAACTCGAATGCTATCGTGCCTATTTGGCACCCGTTCGCCAGGGTGCGCATTTGCCAAATCTTCTAAATCACATGCGAACTCAGGAGCTCCAGCAACGCCTCCCGGTCGCAATGGTGAATGCTCCCATTCCGTTCCCGCACGCGTCCACCAAAGGGCACACTCCGCCCATATCAATACAAGTCCAACTGCAAGCCTTTCAAATTTGGCTGAAATGCAACTTTCCAGACAGGAGTTTTGAGGATTTCCTTTTTTTGTGGCAAATGTTTGATGAGCACTTCCATTCCACAAACTGAAGACATGTAGCTCAAATATTCACTTACATTGATAAATTCGTCGGGTTTTAAATTGTCCATCCATATATGTAAATGCAAAACCGGAGCACTCTACGTCTCCTTACGTCACATATGCTACGTTCGCGTGAAATCGGATTTCCCATTAATAAACATGGCGCAAAGTTTAAAATCAATTTAAAATCAAAATTAAATATATTTATTAGGGATGTCCCGATTCGATCACGTGATTGGAAATCGGTCCCAATCACGTGATTTCAGACTCAACTTGAATCGGGCGTTACACATTGATCAGGGATCGGATATATATGTGTATATTTATTCTAAACACAAATGGGAATATTATATTAACTGTATGTTGAGTTACAGAGTCAAATTGTCTCAGAAAAAAACATGCACGATATTTTGCAGCAGTGCTTGCCGTAAAGCAGTGCCTGCCGTAAAGCAGTGACTGTCGTAAAAAAGAAGCGGAACGCGGCATTAGCTTGAAGAGGAGGCAGCGATGTCTGTCGTGTTGAGATATTTTAAAGTGGATGACAAAGATATTGCGTTTGCAAACTGTGAGATATGTAAAGTTCGTCAAGAGGAGGTAAGGAAAAGGCTGCATTTAACACAACAAACCTGATTAGGCACATCAGAAACAAACACCCGACACAATACACAGAGTTTAACCAGACAACCCAGCTGAAGACGAGCCAGCTCACGCTGCAAGAGACTTTATATTTATATTTATCTCATGAAGAAAAACATACACTTCCTTCTGTGAAGCCACAGGAGGAGAGTTAAGGAGTGCTGTTCAGAAAAGCATGTTACTAGCCTTATTTTATAAAACTGACACTTTAAGTTTCTTATTTGTTTACATGCCTGCTCAGGTTGTGGTCAGGTTGTGGTCAGGTTGTGGTCAGGTTCTGGTCAGGTTGTGGTCAGGTTGTGGTCAGGTTCTGGCCAGGTTGTGGTCGGGTTCTGGTCATGTTCAGGTCATGTTCTGGTCATGTTCTGGTCAGGTTCTGGTCAGGTTCTGGCCAGGTTGTGGTCAGGTTGTGGTCATGTTCTGGTCATGTTCTGGTCAGGTTCAGGTCAGGTTCTGGCCAGGTTGTGGTCATGTTGTGGTCAGGTTGTGGTCATGTTCTGGTCATGTTCTGGTCAGGTTCTAGCCAGGTTGTGGTCAGGTTCTGGTATTTTAAGTTGAGCTGCTTATTTTAAATTAGACATTTTTATTTCATACTGTTGCACTAAACTTCAATGTGAAGAATTTTATTTTAAATCTTATTACTTGATTGTTCAATCTACCTCACAGAAGTACTCTGTTAAATGTTAAGGTAAATAAAATAAAAATGAAGGGACATCTGGATCTGTTTCTTTTTTTCCCCTTCATTTTAAAAATGTATTTTAGAAGTATCGGATCGGGACTCGGTATCGGCCAATACTCAAATTAAAGGACTCGGACTCGGGGTCAGAAAAACCTGAACGGGACATCCCTAATATTTATAAGTTTGTTTGCAAAAACAAACATAGTTGAATGATAAAACATATATATGTAGTGGAATATGATGCATAGTTAAATCAAAAAGGCATTCAATACAAGATCAACTGGACTTTATTTGTAACAGAAGACGTTTCGCTTCTCATCCGAGAAGCTTTATCAATTCAATGAACCAGACTGTGTGTGCGTGTGGATTTATAACAGGAGTCACGCACCATCATATGTAAATTGCAAGCTGAGGTAACACATACATGTAAATTGACAGATCACACCTTAACAGTAGGGAGTTCCCTTGAAGTCTCTGACAGAAGACACAACAACTGTATGTAAATTGACAAAAAACACCTCACAGCCCAACAACAGAGGTTTCTCAACAAACTTTGCTAGTCTAATTCACAGACAAGACACCTCTGCTCCCATCCGGTGTAAAACGTTTGTGAATCAGCCCCAAAACTGAGTTATAAGTCTTGGAAAGTTGAAATCTCAGACCTCCTCCTCTGTTAAGAGGACATAAACAGCTTCCTTCACACCTCTCTAAAACCATCTGTGCTCTCGGTCCAAAATTTGCACATTTTCATCCTCAAATGAGTGACCCTTGTCCGTGAGGTGGAGGTGAACAGCTGAGTTTTGTCCAGAGGAGGTTGCTCTCCTGTGTTGGGACATTCGTCTGTGAAGAGGCTGCTTAGTTTCTCCAATGTAACGGTCTGAGCAGACCTCGCTGCACTGGACTGCATACACCACACCACTCTGTTTGTGTGTGGGGGTTCTGTCCTTAGGGTGGACCAGCCTCTGTCTGAGAGTCCTGCTGGGTTTGAAATGTACTGGGATGTTGTGTTTGTTGAAAATCCTTCTGAAATTCTCTGAGACTCCAGCAACATAAGGAATGACAATGTTTTTCCGTCTGTTAGCATTTTTCTGTTGATTATTGTGTTTAGCAGATTTCCTCGCTGACTTGACAAAAGCCCAGTTGGGATATCCACATGTTTGCAGAGATTTGTTGATGTGTTTCTGTTCCTTTTCCTTCCCTTCCGTCCTTGTGGGGATGTGTTCTGCCCGATGCTGTAAATCTGTAAAATAGGAAATCTGCTAAACACAATAATCAACAGAAAAATGCTAACAGACGGAAAAACATTGTCATTCCTTATGTTGCTGGAGTCTCAGAGAATTTCAGAAGGATTTTCAACAAACACAACATCCCAGTACATTTCAAACCCAGCAGGACTCTCAGACAGAGGCTGGTCCACCCTAAGGACAGAACCCCCACACACAAACAGAGTGGTGTGGTGTATGCAGTCCAGTGCAGCGAGGTCTGCTCAGACCGTTACATTGGAGAAACTAAGCAGCCTCTTCACAGACGAATGTCCCAACACAGGAGAGCAACCTCCTCTGGACAAAACTCAGCTGTTCACCTCCACCTCACGGACAAGGGTCACTCATTTGAGGATGAAAATGTGCAAATTTTGGACCGAGAGCACAGATGGTTTGAGAGAGGTGTGAAGGAAGCTGTTTATGTTAAGAGAGAAAAACCTTCTCTTAACAGAGGAGGAGGTCTGAGATTTCAACTTTCCAAGACTTACAACTCAGTTTTGGGGCTGATTCACAAACGTTTTACACCGGATGGGAGCAGAGGTGTCTTGTCTGTGAATTAGACTAGCAAAGTTTGTTGAGAAACCTCTGTTGTTGGGCTGTGAGGTGTTTTTTGTCAATTTACATACAGTTGTTGTGTCTTCTGTCAGAGACTTCAAGGGAACTCCCTACTGTTAAGGTGTGATCTGTCAATTTACATGTATGTGTTACCTCAGCTTGCAATTTACATATGATGGTGCGTGACTCCTGTTATAAATCCACACGCACACAGTCTGGTTCATTGAATTGATAAAGCTTCTCGGATGAGAAGCGAAACGTCTTCTGTTACAAATAAAGTCCAGTTGATCTTGTATTGAACGCCTTTTTGATTTATCATGTCCTGGACGACTGAGAATCTTCACCAGCATGATGCATAGTTACAAGATGATGTCAGTGCAGCTTTAATCATCTAACATCTCAGGGCACTTTTCATATAGAGCAGGTCTTCACCAGACTCATATAATATTATTTAAATGATATAACCGTATGTTATGTCACAATGCCACTCACCACAAAATTCATTGACTTGATAATTAACTTGAACTGTGTTTTCCAGGCAAAGTTCAACATCATCATGTCTAACCTGTTTGATCTCTCTCATTTACAAACTTTTGAATGAAAAATGTGTCAGTGTTTGTACATTTAGCTACGTCTGTTTCCAGAGCCTTTCTCTTTTTAATTATTCTCTTCTCTGCACCACCCTTGCTTTTTCTCACTTAAATCTTTCCACTGACTGCACTTACGTGTCACCCCCGGGCACGTAACAAAAACAAAACTAATAGTGGAGGCGGGTAGCCCCCGCAGCTGCTGCGGTGATAAAACTGATGACATGGGAATAAATGAAGGGCGGGGTGACCTAGGAGCAACGCGGTAGTGGTGTTCAGTGTTATATGTTGTTAAAACAAAAGTTGTGAAAGATTTAAAAAAAAAACGAGGAGTGGCGTCTCCTCTTCTCAGGACTTTCTTTTTCCTAAACTGCGCAATGTTATGCCGCCCCCTGCTGGAGTCCGCCCTGGCTGGCCGCACAGTTCGCCCATAGGAGGAACCGCCACTGCACACTGGAGTGACATTTTAAACAACAATACCAATATGTGTAGAAGTGCTCAGTGATGAAGCACAATAAATCTGGAACAGATCAGATCACTGAGATATAACAGTTTGAATAATGTAGGGACGCACTGGAGTCATATGTTAAACCACAATATCAATGTGTGTAGAAGTGCTCAGTGATGAAGCACACTAAATCTCGTCCAGATTGGATGATGTATCACTGAGATATAAGTGTACCGTATTTTCCGAACTATAGGTTGCAGTTATTTGCCTAATTTGCATGCCCTGCGACTAATAGAGAGGTGAGACTTGTTTATGGATTTTTTCCCATATTTTTAGACCTATTTTTGTCTCATATATAACCGTTTTTCATTTTGGCAAAAAATGGTGCAGTACCACTTTCGGCCGCTAGGGGTGCAGTACCACTTTTGTCCGCTAGGGTACACCGACCGTTCCCAGCTCATGTGTCTGTCCGAAAAAAGCCTCCTCTGCTCGGACTGACTCTGTCGCAACCCGGCCTCCTGCTCTGGAGCTTTGACACTTCCAGAGAGTCCACCGACCGTTTCCAGCTCATGTGTCCGAAAAAAGCCTCCTCTGCTTGGACTGACTCTGTCGCTGCCCGGCCTCCTGCTCTGGAGGTAACTACTGTTAGCTGTGTTTGTTAGCAACGGGTACTATTTATCTGTGTTTGTTAGCAAGATAAGTCAAGAACCACACTACAGATTTTCTTTAAACTTACAGAACGTAATTACTTGGTGGTCATTTACAAACTGTGACCTGTATGAGACATTTGAGCAAAAATTCGATTTATTTATAATTTATTTTAGCAGCGCACGCAACGGGTTTGGAAGAAGTCAAAGCAAAACAATTTAAATCCAGCTGATTTGACCATTTCGTGAATTTATTAAGGAACGGTTAAGCTCAGGAACCCTTGGGCTATAATGTCAGCTAAGAAATATATATTTTTAAGCGTTTATTAAGCTAAATTTTAAAGAAATAAAGCCGTCCCACCCATGCGCGTGCACATGGCGAAACTACTTTTTTAAATCCAGCTGATTTGAACATTTCGTGAATTTATTAAGGGACGGTTAAGCTCAGGAACCCTTGTGCTATAATGTCAGATAAGAAATATATTTTTAAAGCGTTTATTTAGCTAAATTTTAAAGAAATAAAGCCGCCCCACCTGCATGTGTGCACATGGCGAAACTACTTTTTAAAATCCAGCTGATTTGAACATTTTGTGAATTTATAAAGGAACGGTTAAGCTCAGGAACCCTTGTGCTATAATGTCAGCTAAGAAAGATTTTTTAAAGCGTTTATTAAGCTAAATTTTAAATAAATAAAGCTGCACCACCCATGCGCATGCACATGGCAAAACTACTTTTTTTAATCCAGCTGATTTGAACATTTCATGAATTTATTAAAGAAAAGTTCAGCTAAGACACATCTTTGCTAGCCTGGTTAAAACCAGACCCTTGTCCTTGACTTCGCTTCGGACTAGGGTCTGGGACTTCTCCCATAGAGAAGGATTTCTCCGGTAGATTTTTGACTGGACCAATCAGAGAACAGAAGGGGCGGAGTTTTTGGCCCCTAACCCACACCCCCACCTGTCCCAGCGCGTAGCCAGCGAGCATTCGCATGTTCTCATTCAAAGCGATGCAAAGCGATGCAGGACTGTTTTATATGTGACACAAATGTATTAAATTCCCTTTCTTAATCCCTTATCTGGAGTTTTCTTTTGTTTTTTTGACCAAAAGTCAAGTGATCGCTCCCTCCTCCCTCCTCCTCCTCCTCCTCTCCCTCAGCTGATGAGGAAATGCCTTAGGTTGTCACGAGAGAATTAAACTCGGATTCAACGTGGCTGCCCGAGTCCCATCAGATTTTCTGGTCTTCTGGTGTGCTGGACCAGCGCTCCATGGTTGATTTATTTATTTTTAGAACGTTTTATTAACATATTAACACAGAATATGCAACGGCAGCAAGAGAAAATGCAGCAGGAGGCGGAGCAGATGCTTTAAATGAGAACATGCGGCTGCTCACTGGCTGCGCGCTGGGACAGGTGGGGACGTGGGTTAGGGGCCCAAAACTCCGCCCCTTCTGTTCTCTGATTGGTCCGGTCAAAAATCTACCGGAGAAATCTTTGTCTATGGGAGAAGTCCCAGACCCTAGTCCGAAGCGAAGTGAAGGACAAGGGTCAGGTTTTAACCAGGCTACATCTTTGCTATAATTTTAAGCAAACAAATACAGGTAGTCCCCGATTTACGAGCGTCTGGACTTACGAGGGTCCGACTTTACGAGGTTATCATATTTAATAAAAATATGAAGAAAAAAAATATATAAATTTTTTTTGTTTGTTTAAATGTTCTTAATTTCATGTGTACAGCACTTTGTTGCAGCTGTGGTTGTTTTAAATGGCTTTATAAATAAAGTATAATTGTTATTTTTATGTTTTATTTCAATTTTTAACGTATTAGTGATTGCTCCCAACGCGCAGCCGACAGACATAAAACGAGCTGATCGCCGCCGCCTGACCATGCAACGAGTGGAGTTAAGCGGGCGGGGATTACATGCCGGCGAAGGAACCATCTGCGGCCGGGAGCTGCTGGCTTTGGATGACCGTGCGTCCGATCAGAGGTTGCCTCATACGGATAAATTAGCTGGAAACACTCGGTGAACTTTGTGGATATGTCTGGACTGGAGCAACAGCCGCGGATCACTCAGCGATCGCTTCCAAAGTACCGCGCAACAACATTAGCTCATGGGCTAAGCTAAGGCTAGGCTAAATGCTAAGCGGACCCCGACCAGAACCAAACCGAACCGACGGCCGGCGGCCGGGAGCTCGCCTCAATATCCGGGAGCTTGCCTAAGATGTCAGATGGACACCCATCTAACGTGGAGAAGCAGCTCCGACAGCCTTTTTTGGATGTGCTACATGCTAACAAGCGCTAACGAGAGCAGGTCTAATCTGGCGAGGGCTAACAACAGCTAACGCGGGCAGCTTGTTTGAATGAACGAACACCGCAGAGAAACGGCTTTCAGCAAGTTTATTAAATATTTTTCTGGCTCCAAATGTATGAAGTTAGCGTACTAATAGTCCTTCCTTTAAACAGTTTGGACTGCATGGTGCTGCAGAAAGCTGGGAAGCTCGGACGTAATGTGCGGAGCTAAGAGATGAGAGAAGCTACGCTCAAAGTAAGAAAATAATTTTTCATATTTTTTATAAATGTTTTAAATTGTTTTAAAGTGTTTTAAAGTGTTAGGATAGTTGAAATGCCTACATTACATGTAATTACCTACATGTACGTGTTCAGTGACGGCTCGTGTGTTATATAAAGGTTGATTAAAGGTCAGTACGGACTTACGAGATTTTCATCTTACGAGAACCTCGTAGTAACGGAACTCGCTTGTAAGTCGGGGACCATCTGTAATTGTTTTTACCATGTTAATCTTGTAAAGTCTTTCCGTGCTCGCTCGCTTCTGTGGCCGCCATTTTCAGCAAGGCAAATGAGGCGCTGACGCATCATGTAGTGGTGACGCATAATAGATGCGACCTAAAGAAAGGTGCGACCCGTTTATGGATTTTTCCAAATTATTGCCAATAATTGGACAAAGCGATCTATATAACGGTTTGACCTATCAGGCGGGAAATACAGTAGTAATAATATAGGGGGCGCTGTGGAGGGTATTGGCCACTTATCATGGAAGCCTGTTGAAGTGCTGGATAATGATCGATCGTAGCGATGTTGGTGTACCTCGGTTGAAATCTGTGGAATTTAGAGCTAAACGTATGGCAACGGCGTCACGTCTGAGATCGTCACGCCACCACGCCCATATCCTCCAGTGAAAACCATTTGTAATTTAAAGTAAGTCAGACCAACCTGTTATATGTCTTCTAACAAAGGATCATCCTGATTAGTTCAAGGGTGTCAGAGAGGGAGCATTCCAAGTTAAAAAGTGACTTCCTGTTCTGAGGGGTCCAGGCTTCGATGACCTATCAACATGACACAGAGGATTGTCAGGCATCCAACAGGGATGACTCATGCCAAGTTTGGTGCATTTCGGTCTTTCATTGTGAAAGTTATAGCGTTTTGAAATTTATGGTGTGAAGTGCAACTTTGAGGCCTGGCCACGCCCCTTTAACATTAAAAAATGCAAGCTTTTCATAACTTTTACTGTCCAATGTGTTAAAGGCATATTAACCAAGTTTGAAGGCAATCCTTCAAAATCCCTAGGAGGAGTTAGTTAAAATCTGCAATTAGAAACTCCCAAAAATTACCCTTTGACCCAAAATGGCTGACTTCCTGTTGGTGTTGTACCAGGGGTCTAAGAGACTTTTTCATAGGTCCTGAGAAGATACAGATGTTCACTGAGTTTCAGAATAATCTGTCAAAAAATGGCTTGGGGCTGAGTTTTTAAAATATTCTAGGGGGCACTGTGGAGGCTATTGGACAATTATCACGGATTCCTGTTCAAGGGGTGGGCAATGATCGATCGTACTGATTTTGGTACTCCTTGGATCAAATCTGTGGATTTTAGTACCGAACGTATGGCGACGGCGTTTAGTCTTACTTTGTCACGCCTCCACGTCCACATGCTGCACCTGAAACAGTAAGGGTTGGAAAGCAAGTTATACCAACATGTCTTGGGTCACTGGACACAATGTCATGCTGATTAGGTAACAGGGGTCCGATCTGGACCGTTCAATGTAAAACTTGATACTTCCTGTTGTCAGGGGGCGTGGCTTAAGTGATTTCATGATTTGACCATTCAGTCTTGCAGGGGACTAGATGTGGATCAATCAATGAAGGTTTGATGTATTAGGCAGATTTCCTATAGGTGCTATTAACGTTTCGTTTTTCATGGCGAGATGACCAACTTTTAGGTCTGGACCTGCCTCTTCAGCATGCTTCAAAACAAACCGTTTTGATAACTTTTGGTCCCCCATGCCTTATGAAGAAACTGGCCAAGTTTGAAACCGATTGAGCAAAATCCCTAGGAGGAGTTCATTCAAATGCGGAGGTTGTAAATCGCCAAAAGGTGTGAAAATTTGGACAGCATTTCAAAATGGCCACCTGCCAATTTATCATACAACATTGGTGCCAGAGAGTTTTCTGTGCATCTTCGTGAATTGGACAAATGTACCAAATTCCATGCTTCTACGACAAACTAAGGCCAATGTGGAGGGTATTTTGAAAATTTCTAGGTGGCGTTCTTGAGCCGGTTCTTTTGCGATTTTTGCCACGCCCCAGAATACGTAAATTTTCACCAGTCCTGATGCGACCGCCAAATTTGGTGAGTTTTGGGATATGTAAAGGCCCCCAAAGGGCCAATTCATTTGACGGAAAAAAATTGCAGGTCGGGCCTGAACAAAGCGGTTACAATAGGCCTTTGCAACGCTTTGCTGGCAACGCTTTGCTGCTCGGGCCTAATTCCTTGTTAAGTTAAAACCAGAAATCGGATTATGGCCCGTGAACCAAGCACCATGCTCCCCTATATCAGAATGGTCACTGTATGTGGGGGAGTCATACTACGAAGAACAACTTCAGGGCTTTGGGTAGGTAGGCTCTGAAGACATTACCATATCATAACATACCATTTTATTTATAGAGCAATTAAAACGGCAACAAGGCCAACCAAAGTGCTATACAAACAGACAAAAAACAAGAAACACATAAGCAACATAAAAAGGATACCTGTGAGCAGAAAATTAAGCGATCAAGTGGAGTGTGTAATCTGCTTGAAACCCAGCGGTCTGCCACTTGGCTGGAAGGACAAGGAAGAAACCCCTCAAACCTACAGCAAGTAAGCTTGATGTCCGAGACATGAAAGTAAAGCCTGTGAACGTATTGGATGCGTTTATCTGCGGAGAATGCAGGATTGCTACTCTACCATGGATAACTATCATAACACAGTGGGAACTGTACAGAAAAGACCCTAAAGAATGTAGCTGTGAATGGGATGGGACCGTTGTCAAATGCTGTGGATACAGCCATCCATCTTGCAATTCAGATGCAAGTTGGATGGCTGCTCCACTCAGATAGAGCAATGGGTTGGCAAGTAAGAAGGTATTATGATCCCCTTAAAGCCTTCACAGTTCAATTTGATTTAAAGAAGTTTGAAGCCCCTAAGAAAACCCCAGAAGTACAGAGGTACAACCTGGGTCAGAATGCGAAGCCTACAGCGCCACCGTTATGCCCTGGGTTAGGTGGAACAGATGAAAGGATGACAAAAGAGAAAGAAGGAATACACTGGAATCCTTAAGATCTGCATGAACAGTTAGTACAGCAGTCCTGGCCCTACAGCCCCTTAATGGGAAGAGGAAAACATACATCCTTCGGCACTAATCAGCATCCATTAGTTTTCAGGGTGTTCCGAGACCTGATGGAGGCAAACAACGCCGACGCAGATCAGCTGCCAGATGTAGTGAAAGTCGAGGCTCAAAAAGGTGGTTGGGAGGGCCCCTGGGAGTTAATGACAAGGGCTCAGCTCATAGTGGAGGTAATATTAAACCAAAATCTCCAATTAGTAGATCTACCAGACATCCCTCACAAAGCAGAAACCAGGCATTCAATCCTATATTATAATACAACCAGTTTGGACGTGTGGGCTGTACAAGGGGCTAGGCCAAAACAAAAGACCACTGAATATTTTGTAACCCCTGGAGGCCTGGGAGCATCATGAAGTGCTACAGATCTCCAGAACCGTAGCACAGCGAGTGGACACCCCCATAAGGCCTGACTCAACCCAGAGAGTTAGAGTTTCCATGCAGATGATCGTAGTAACATATAGGGGATTGTACTCAGTTGGAGCAACTATCAACCCGATTGAGGAAAGTAAAGACGACGGAGAAAGGTCTCAACCCAACAAAACTGATAAAAGACGAAGTGTGCTGAACGCCTGGGCCTGCAAAATGTTTCAGAAGAAATAGTTGCAAAAAGACAAGAAAGCATAAAAAAGTGGCAGAACGAAGGGTCGCTAGAACAATCAATGGATCTCGCCATAAAAAATAACTGGAAAAAAGGTATCAAAATGGTAGTACAAATTATAAGATGCCCTAATTGGCTTTGGCAAGGAAGAGACAATAGAAAATTACCAGATGTTGTCGGGGTGTGCACGGCTTAGAAATGGACAGAAAAAAAAAAGAAAAAGAAATGGACACTAGTTCCCCAATGGTATAGCTACCAAATAATAGCGGAACTAATTAACACTGACATATGGAATCTGTTAATTCAACAGTCTATGACTGGACCATACAAACCGGCCCTAATCATCCGTAATAAACTGGTGGGGTTGAATCGGCCCATAAAAGACTATTCAATGAATAGGAACCGCAAAAGTAACTACTTTAGTTCGAATGTGAAATATAGCCAACCAAAGGAACTGACAGAGATTCTGCGGTCTACACTCATTTCCAGGCCAGCGGTCATTAACCGTGTTTCCATCTATTTTCAATTCGAATATTGAGCGAATTTTTGAAATTTCGCAAAAATGTAAATAAAAATTAATGCGAATCAGAAGTGTTTCCATCAACTGGCTTGAAGCGCATCCACCAAGCCACACAAAGCGGCATTACATCAGACGTCAGCGTCATTACGTCAGACGTCAGCGTTACGCATGTCTACAGTAAACAGGAAGTAGCGGTTGAAAACAGGACCCGACCACACATCTCGGCAAAATGGAGAGAATATTTCAGGTATGTGTTGCTATCAGGCAAGTTGTATTTATTCTGTCATGCCAACTAGTTTTAGCGATGTTACATGTTGTCCGGAGACAAAGTCACGTGACGTAAATGTTCGCTACGTCAGAACTGAGTCAGCAAATCTGTTTCCATCTCTCGTTTTGCGCATCGGCTCTGATTCGAAAAAACCCCAAACCACCTCAAGCGAGCGTATCAACTTTTTTGCGAACTAGAGGAAGTTAATTTGAATCGTGCCGTTTCCATTCAGCTTTTCTGATGCGATACTTCAAAATGCATATCAAGAAACCTTGATGGAAACACGCCTACTCTTTCAGAGATAAAGATGTTCACATCCTTTATAGAGAGGAACGATGGTTTGAGAGATGAGTAACAGAGGCCATGTTTGTGAAAAGAAACCATCCATCATTAAACAGAGTTGGAGGCCTCCGGGTTCAACTGTCCCCCACTTACAATACTGTTATTGCTCATATCACTCAGCCCTTTGTGAATAGCAAGCAACCATCAGGGTGCTAACAATCCATTTTTAGGCTGATGGTCCTCCTTGATCATGTGAGCAGCTGGTTTTGCTGTCATCAGCAAACTGGTTGATCCACTGTGAGAGGGTGCTATTTATAAGACTGAGCTGAATATAGCATCTCAAACTGAGGAAGTCTTTCGGACGAAAGACGAAACGTTTCTACTTTTTTGTTTTGTATTTTTTAATGTCCAGAGGACCAGACTTAGCTTTTTTAGATCTGACAGAGGCACCATACAAATATAACCCTCAAATCGTGTTAATGCCTGACCTTATGGGGGAACCACAAGACCCGAGTTCATCCGGAACACCATGGATCTTTAATATCGTCTATCAGGAGGTAGCTGGAAAGAGAGTCAAGCTCAAGTGGGGCCCTAATTACCTCAAAACCTATCAAGCAGTTTTGTGAGATCTCCATAGGAGAAATGGTAATTTGTACGACCAGCCCAGCCATGGAAGAAGCCATCTACGAAAAAGAGTGTGATCCAGACCAAGTTGTTGAAAACTCAAGCCTTCCCCTATGGATGCTACATGTTAGAGTCGACTCCATTCAAGGACTGGCACATTCCACCTGTAAGAATGGGCTATAGGATGAAAGTATCATACAGAGGCTACCCGTTGGTAATCAAAGTGGCCGTGCTGAAAGAAAAAGGCCAGGATTATGTCACATTTTTTTTTGTCATCTTTTTCATTCAACCTTTATTTAGTCAGGTAAATCTTTTGAACCTCATGGGCTCATTTACGAAAGCGACCTGCTAAAACTAAAGAACAATGAACAGCAGTGGTAGAATTTCCTTAAACAATAAACAATAAACAAACAAACAATAAACAATAGAAAACAAAAGAGAGAAAAAAACAAAAGAAAGTTTTTTTTTAACAAAGTATCAAAAAACTAGCAAAACATTATAAGGTAGACGTATAAAATCAAAGACAGGAACAAATCTGCATTGGTTTTTGCCAGGATTCCAACAGATTCTGAAAACCATTTAGAGAAGTCAAGGTCGAGAGCTTCAGATCTTTTTGTAAGATATTCCATGAAGCAGGAGCGGAGTAGGAGAAGGCCCTTTTTCCAAGTTCAGTCCTCACTGACGGAACACTGCAGGTAATCATGTCCTGAGAGCGCACACTGTAGCTGCACTCACGCAAAGACATGTAGGAGGAGATGTATGAGGGCAGCAGACCAAGAAGTGATTTAAAGATGAAAATGTACCAGTGGAAGAGTCTGCGTGAGGTTAATGATGTCCAGTTAACCAGTGAATACAGGGTGCAGTGGTGGGTACGATAATCACAACCAGTTATGAATCTTAGTGCACCATGATAGACAACATCCAACATCCGCAGGGTGCTTGTAGGAGCATTCATGTAGAGAATGTCACCGTAATCAATGGAGGGAAGGAAAGTCACAGACACAAGGCGTTTCCTAACATTCAGTGATAGACATGATCTGTTTCTGAAAAAGAAACCCAGTTTAACTTTCAGTTTCTTCACTAGGTTTTCCACGTGGAGTTTAAAAGAGAGATGTGAATCGATCAGGATACCCAGATATTTATAGGAATCTGTGTATGTTTCCCATACAAGACGAAATTCGTCTCTGCATTTAACCCAACCACCACCAGGTGGTGCAGTGAGCAGCCATAGAAAGTGCCCGGGGAGTTGGGGAAATGGGTGTGCACTCATAGACACCCCAAGGTGTGTAGTGGCCGGGGCCGGGGTTTGAACCTGTGTCCTTCGGGTCCCAAGTCGGCAGCCCTGCCTCTACACCATCTTGGCCCCTATCGCCAATACATGAAAAAGATAATCTCAATGGGCCAACAAAACGCAGAGGAAGACGTGGAGTGCCAACGCTCCATGGAAGAGGCTCCCTATGAGTGCCAAAGTGGAATGCTGCAAGGCCCTCAACCTGAACCCGAATATTGAGATGTAATCCAGTGGAAGTGGGTGTGGAGAGGATTGGAACTAGGACTGCCACACCCCTCGCCCCTTTGCGTGGTGCTCCATTAAGGTACGCATAACCAGAGAGCCCTGGAAAGGATTTCGAGGCCAGCACCTCCACAGTACACATGTATTAAACCATTCTTCTTTCACTACGACGTCACGATCACACCGCAAATGGACTAAACAAAAAGGGGACATAGTGGATTCAAAGAAAATTGACGACTATAAGGAAAGTGCATTTCTCCAACGCAACAGAGTTGGGTCAATTATAATAGCCCTGCTAATGGATGTTGAACCAGTGCTGCTGGGTAAGCCAGAACATGACTTTTCCATGTGGAAAAACTGCACAAAAAAAAAAATTTCTACACAAATACAAAGTACTACAGAAAATCTAGCCTGGGAGAACCCCAGAAAGAATACCTCCTTCGTCCGACAAAGTTCCCCTCTTACGGAACTATAACATATCCTTGCCCACCAACTTCCCCACAGATATTTAATGTAGTCTGCATAACGATAGCCGGGGAAAGGATTAAGCTTAAATGGGACCCCAACTACTGCGAACCATACCAGAGATGATTCTGTGAAATCTCTGTGGGTGAAATGGTAATCTTGACTACGATCCCACCTATGGCAAACTCCATCTACAAAAGGGTATGTAAACCAGAGCGGTATGTCATAGAAAACCAAGACCTTCCCATACGGCACGTAAAGGATCAAGTTATAATACCATACCACCATTGGAAGAACTCACGGGCAAGGATGGGATACAGAGTACATGTTTTATATGAAAACCAACCACTAATAACCCAAGTAGTGACATTAGCAGAACATGGCCCTACTGAAGATTCATATGTTTTGCGATTGAGGTACATCAAAGAGCAGGAAATGTTAACTGGCGTACCATATAACAAATGTAAGATACTTTTATATGGGCCCCAGCTTGAACCTGAAGAGTGGGTAGTAACTCAGTGAAAGTGAGTGTGGAGAAGATTGCAGCCTTGACTGAAACACCTCTCACCACTCTACTTGGAACTCCTTAAAGGACGAGAAACCAGAACCCATGGACATTCTGAAGGAAAACCTGAAGCCAGAACCTCCAAGAAACCTCTTCAACATGGTACCCCTAAGAAACGGAGATCAGACGGCGATGATTCAGATGACTCAGATGACTCCAATGATCTAGCGATCCCTGACCGGCCCTAAGGAATGCTTAAGGATTATGATTTTGGATAAAGCGGCTTGTCTACAAACACTGCTGTGAGGACTCGTAGTGTTAGTGCTTTGCAATGTTGTTTGTTATTTTATACCAGGCTGGAGTCAGACCATGGAGCTTCCCACATGTGAAATTCTCCCATGGAAGATCCAAATATGTCAATATGACCTGTTGGGATATCACACAGAGGAACGTCTTCATACCATGGAACCAGAATGAAACCATTCAGAATCAGACTTCTACCTGGAATAAAGTAAGAAGAGCAAGCTATCTAACCTGGGAAAACAAATTAAATGACATATCTGAATAGGTAACAGCTATTGAGGCTGAGACCTGACCGGGCACGCTTGAACCATCTCAAACTTATTACTGTTACAGGATAGGATTGTGATCTGGATAGCGCACCTGAAGCAGCACGTTAGAAAACTGACGAGGTACAATTGGATCCATCCGGACAAAGAATAATCTGAATGGCACTGTGACTGGGGTTGTTGACTTCTGTTGGGATTAAGTCATCAGGGCTATTGGGAAGCTGACGTGATTTATCCCGCTCCACTGAAGGACAATAGCTGCCAAACAATACTCCCTCGTTGGGAGTTCTGGAACAACATTCACTTGGAATGTGACAAAATCCCTCCTCTCACCCCGAGGAACCTTACTAGGCTGTTTCAAAACTTAGTTGAAACTTAGTTTCAAAACCCTTAGTGAAACCCCACACTCACCCCTAAAAACCACCAAGCAAATTTTCAAATTACACCAAGAAGTGACACAAACCCTGCTCGCACACTGCAGAGCACTTAAATTAAAGGAACTCCCACTCTGCTATTGGAACTTATATGGTGAATGCAAATCTCAGAATTATTTACCAATAACCCCAGTAATGAACCAACATTATTATTATTGGAGCTGGTCATCTATATTCTATCATGTTAATGCTTGGCACAAAGATTGGTTGAATATGACACTGCCCTGGGTCTGGGTGGTCCCAGGTTTGCCCCACTTTGAAGGAGACTTTATCAAAAGGGCACGCCAGGACTCACCTGGGCCTACAGGGGCCATATTTTTCCAATATACGTGCAAAGGCTACCAAAAACAAATGAGCTCCTTAATGCACCAAAAGGTGATTTTGTCAAAACAGATATATGTGTGGCGGAACGAGTATTCATTAGCCTTAATAACTCAGTGTGGGAGAGTAGTGGAGCATCACCTAGGTGCCAACTGTGGGAAACTGAAGTAGCTGTAATGTCAACTTGGCGCTATGGCTGCACCCAACTAAAAAGAGAAAAAACTGTTAAGATTTTGTTCCAAGCTTGGCATGAATATTATCACAGAGACAAGTCATGAACGTGGTGGGGATTCCAAGAGGAAGAGATAAGAGAAGGGGCACCCCTTGTTTGTACCACTCTCCTAACTACTGGATTAGATATCAATTCTTAGCAACTGTTTATTCCAAGTAGCAAGACATATGGTGCAACGCCTCTTACCGCCCAGACAGGTATGTTAGCCCAAGACCATGGCATATGGTTTGTAACGACAAACAAACAGAATGTTCAATTAGCCTAGCCCGAAGACCCTGTAGCAAGATTCCTGGATGGGAGAGCTATTGTCAGAGCCACTATGGTTTGGAATATACCACTCATGCAGCTAAAGTGGTGTGGAAAAAGTATAATGACATATGGAGAAGATCCATACCTAACGGTTCAAGTTGCACTCATATCATTTTGGGACACAAACTAAAAACCAGGAAACATATTCAAGGTGTGATTGTCCCCTTTGTCTCAGACTCTATGATTGCCCTAGCTGAATGACACACCGTGATACGATGTATGTACCTCGGTGATGAGGTGCATGGCTACAAATGGGTAGGCCCAAATAGAATCTATTCTAATGTCACTTGTCAGTATCCAGAGGAGAGCTGGAAAAAATGTGGCGAGGGAGACGACGAACACAGTTGTGCTTGGTATGAGACCGTAAGTTACATAGTGGGCTGCAAGATTACAGAGGTAGTCCACGGAGTTGGGGAAGTAATCAAAGAGGGAAGAAAGATAGCTTAAGGGTAGGTGGTTATCTTTTCCATCAGATTTGGCTTTAATTGGCAAGCCTGGTTGGTGTAGTAGCTGTTGCCTTATTAGGACGTGTGCTCCTACAAGAGTGCCTTAGGGCCATGTGCTACCCAGGGGGGGGGGACTACAAGCCACTCCCCCTGAATCGGGTGCTGTCTCAGCTTAAAGCCAAGACATTGAGGAGGCAGGCTCACATCCACCCTGGAGCAGCAGCGAGCAAAACTTAAGAATTCATCATCATCATGTCCAACGCAGAGTGCCAAACAGCAAGTACTGCCGCAACTGAAGTGAGTACAACCCCATGGACACCCTTCACCACGGCACCCTTTCCAACCATTCCACCACGTTGTCAACCCACTTTAAAGGGGGACAGGTGTAGTATTATCTGCTGTCGGTAGTGTAGAGGATATGGGGTTGTAAATATATTGTTAATTATCAGTTATGAGTTAAGCTCATAAAATTATGCACGTAATATGCAAATAACCTCATGTGTGGGCACCGTTAGAGAGGAAAAATCAGTCTGTTATTTACCCCAAAATAATGTAAGCTGAACGTGAGTTCTTTTCTCGTGTTTAAAGGGCATCAATTTAGTAATACACACAGATATGCCAAAATAATCACACATTCAGTTGATTTTATGTATTTTATTATAATAATAAATAATCTGTGATTATATAAGGTGACAAAAATTGACTGAACATAAAATGGTTTTCTTGAGTAAAATAAATTAAACTTAAAGGCAGACTTATGACTGGTTTCTTTCTAAGCTGAACTCTTAGGTTTAATGTGCACTTACTGTGAAGTGATTAAAACGGTACAAGATGAGCTACGTTTGATAAGTTTTGATGTAGGGTCACCAGAAGCATTGAAGTCTTTGTCCTACCAGGATTAAGATGATCAGGAATGGTTCAGACAGCCGCTTATGGTACCATCCTCAGATGCCTTGGGGACTGAGAGGTTGAAGTCTCCTCAAAGTTTACCTGTCATCGGTTATATGGACAAAGGTCCATGATAGTCAGCTGGGATTTACCACTCCTCTATGATGGTGATGGTTCTGGTCAGGTTCTGTATCTTTCATCCCTGCTGAATATTTTTTGACTGACTTCGAATGACAAAAAAAAGAGTTTGGCGGAATATTCAGATGAACTTTTAGTGAAACAAAGGTGATGAACGAATCCTACGTACAGATACATAGCCGAGGGTCGAACAAAATCCTCAGAAAAACTTAAAACGTTGTTGCTATGGCAACAACAACAAAGCAAGTACAAAGCAAAGGAGGCAGACTCACCCGTTAGCTCCCACTTAACCGTTACAAAGCATCATGGGATACGTAGTCCGCTTTCAGCCTGATACCAACTACAAACGTCAACCAAATCAATGTAGCGAACAGCAACAAAAATTTAGTTATTGATATTTAATTATAATATCCTAAATAACAAGTCCCAAACGAATTTTCAACATCTGGTGAACAGCAACAAAAAGTAGTTACTGATGTTAAATTATAATATCCTAAATAACAAGTCCCAAACAAATTCTCAACAGTCCCGTCTCGAGACGTCTGCAGAAGAGTTGCTTCTCGTCTTTCTTCCTAGGATGTCTTGCTAGGTAGTATTCTTCTCTAAGGACAAGTGCAGACGCGTGTATCTGGATTTTTTCTGAAGTACAGAGAAGTGTGTAGGCTTTGGAGCGTCTCCAAAGCGTGTGTCTTCTCTCTGTGTCTTGTTCTCTGTGTCAAGTGTGTCTCTCTAAACGTTTCAGTGCAGAAACAGGTTTCTCTTGTCTCTGCTCAAAGGTGATGAAGTTGTCTTCCTGAAGTTCAGAAATTGCTTCTTCTCTCTCAGAAGGTTTCTCTCAGAAGTAGTGCTTTCTTAGAAGAGTAGTAGAAGTAATGAAGTAGAAGTGAAGAAGTACAAGAAGTAGAAGTGAAACTTAAGTGTGTGTAAAGAAGATAAGACGGATACACCTCGAGAAGAGGTGTGGTCATAACTTTTGCTTGAGTTTATAAATCTAAAGTCCTGTTTCCTCTGCCTTAAAGTTTTCTTTTTAAAGAGAAAATAAGACAAATGTATTATCTTAAAGAAAGATTACTTAAAACACACATTTTCATGAATAATTCTTTCAATTCATTCAACCTTTTATTTACTGTATACAGGCTAGCCTCGTTGAGTCACGGGGACTCATTTACAAGAGGGACCTGTCTCACTCACACCAAACAACCATCCACTCTCTCACTCAATCCTAGGGTCAATTTTAGAGTCACCAATCAGCCTAACATGCATGTTTTTTGGTCTGTGGGAGGAAACCGGAGTACCCGGAGGAAACCCACGCATGCACAGGGAGAGCATGCAAACTCCACCCAGAAAGGCCCTGGACCGGGATTTGAACCGGCAACCTTCTCGATGAGAGGCAGCAGCTCTACCAGTTGTGCCCCCGTGCTGCCCAATAATATCTGAATAAACATTCAGATATGGAACAGAAATGACATATTTGAATTAATAACATGCAATGTTTTGACCAAATTATGTTGCTGTCGACTGTCCATCTCCTGTAAAAAGGAATGACAGTTTGAACAAAGGCTTCTAGTACCGTATTTTCTGTCCTATAAGTCGTACTATACCCGGTTCAAAATTTGACACACCTGGTTCAAAATTTGACACAGGAGGGGGTCACCCAGGCTGGGTACGGCTGCTCCAGGCTTATAACTTAGGCTAGGAATGCACCACCCCTCCCGGTGCACGTGGATCATCTTTACCCGGGCCTTAGTGCACCCTCCTGGGTGCTGGCTCACCGAACCCCCCGGTGCATGTGGATCAGTTGTAGCCAGGATGTGTGCCCCCCGTCCCTGGTGCAGGCTCACCGAACCCCCCAAGTGCACGTGGATCATATTTACCTAGGCTTTAGTACCCCCTCCTGGGTGCATTCTCACCGAACTCCCCCCGTGCATGTGGATAATCTTTACCCAGGCCTTAGTGCCCCCCTCCTGGGTGCAACTTGGTCTAGGATCCCCGGTACACGTGGATCTGTTGTATCCAGGCTGAGGCACCCCTTCTTGGGTGTAGGTTCATCTAAGACTTTCAGGGAGCCTGGAGCAGCTCCCAGTGTGATGATAATTCATCAGCCTGGATACAGCTTTGCCGGGGAGCCTAGATCAGCTGTACCCAGGCTTTGTACCCCCTCTCCTGGGTGTAACTTGGACCAGGACCCCTGAGGTCCTGGATCTGTTGTACCCAGGCTTTGTGCCCCCCTTCCTGGATGATAACTCATCAGCCTGGGTTCAGCTTCGCCCGATAGCCCGGATCAGCTGTACCCAGACTTTGTGCCACCCTCCTGGGTGCAACTTGGCCCAGGACCCCGGGGATCCTGGATCTGCTGTACCTAGGCTTTATGCCCCCCTCCTGGATGATAATTCATAAGCCTGGGTACAGCTTCACCCGGGAGCCCGAATCAGCTGTACCTAGGCTTTGTGTCCCCCTCCTGGGTGCACCTTTGGCTAGGGCTCACCTTCGGTTGAGCAACCACTTTTTTAGATCTATTCTGTTCAATGTATAGTCTGTATATTTTAATAATATAATAAACAAGCAGCTAAAGTAGGTAAAATATAAAATCCCCTCTATCTCTCCTCGTTTTAAGTCAGAAGATTTAGGCCGAATATCTTTTAATATTTTGATACAGAAAGAAAACGTGAAAATAGTGGTTGTCTCAGGTGATTACTGTCATGATTTCTTTTACCCAACCTATAAAATATTCCTAAAACTCTTACCTCATCTTCATCTCTGCCTCGGCGGCATTTACATCTTCCTGTATCCTGCTGTCGGTTCCCCCCACACTTATGGGCTGCCCGTCATTATCAGCAGTTGATGACGTTTTAGACCCATTAAAAAACGTTGTCACTTTCGGTAGTGTAGAAACATACAGGTTTTTTTTTTTCACGCTTTTTCAGTTTTTCCGCTCCGCTTCGTATCTTCGCTTCATCTTTTTACTTCTCCTCTGTCTCTTCCCGCCGCTTCCTGCTCAAGCACTTCCTATTTTGGGTGATGTCATGATGGAATAGTCCATTTTAGTAGGGGGTACAGAAATCGACCGGTTTTTGTATTGCGTTTTTAATGATCATTTTCATCGTAACTATAATTATTTTTATGTTAAACGTACATTAACAAGCAGGAGCAATGTTAGTGATGTAGGTGACTGGCCGGGGCGGGGCGGGTCCGGGGCCCCTGCTGATTGGGGGCCCCAGGCAACCGCCTCGTTCGCCTATATGGTACATCCGCGTCTGATCCTGAAGCTGGAAGAAGACCTGGTGAGATCAATTGCTTTGTTTTCGCCTTTTTGTTTACATTAGGTGGGGCCTTTTGAACTTAGTCCGGTACTCTCAGTAGCTTTGACGGCTCCGTAGGAGTTGGCCCACTGAGGTACCTTTATGTTTATTTGAATTGGCTCATCAGGTCCGCCATTTATTTTATTACTTTTGTATCCTGTGGACACGGGGACGCTGAGGGGCTTGGGCTCTCCTTTCTTTTTTTCCCACAGAACAGCTGCGGCGCACCCAGAAGAGCCTAAAATAAAAACTTTTTTTTGTTAACCCTCATTCTTTGTCTCGTGTCCCTTAATATGCTACGTGCCTTCGGGTAGTAACAAAAAATTAAAAAAATTAAAAAATCAACAGTGCTGGCTTTATCATGAAATCCTATTTTCACTTTAATGACTTTATTAAATAATCTGTTAAAGTTAACTCAACTGAAAAATGATAAAAGGACACAAAATTGCTGAAAAATGATTAAATGACACAAAATTGTTGGATCTCTCAGGAATATTTCCCTCAAACATGTTTAAAGAAGAGCTACAGCCTTTAGTTCAACTTTATTCTAACGTAAAAATCACAAAACAAGAATTAAACTTTAAAGCAAAGCTAAAATAAAATAAAATCTGTATACAAGAAACAAAACGACAAAAAAATCAGTTTGCCGCTTTTATGATTGTCTATTGTCACTGTTGTCCGTTGTTGTCATCATTCTTTGTTGAATCAGGTCTCTCTTGTAAATGAGTCCTCGAGGCTCAATGGGATTAATCTACCTAAATGAAGGTTGAATGAACATAACTGAACAATAAAAGTAGACACAATGAGTGCAAATACATCATATCAATAACAACCTTAAAACTACGCTCGGCAGAGTCAGACTGCAACTTTTACGGACATCAACGTGGAGACAGCAGCACTCAAACGGAAAGAGGAGGCGCTGTGCCCGGGGGAAGAAGAGAGGTTGATGGGCTGGTGTGTTATGGGCCTTTTCCACAGCTCCTCTTCAGCCCGGTTCGGCTCAGTTCGTATGGGTAGGACTGGCAGACTCACAATACCCTCTCTCTTTCTGTCCAACGTCCACACCTTGGATAATAAGATGGATCTGCTTCGACTGAGAATGAGTGCCTCAGAGGAGATGAAGGAATGTGCGATACTCTGTCTCACAGAGACATGGCTAAACAGCGACATGCTGGACTCAGAGTTTCAGCTGGACGACAGACTTTTTCTTCTAGTGGACCGCTGTAGCGAACAAACAGGAAAGATGCGCAGAGGGGGAGTGTTTGTTTACATATATAAAAGTTGGTCCAAAAACTGTATGCTGATAAACAGTAAATGCTACGAGCCTTGAGCACACGTGTCAAACTCAAGACCCGTGGGCCAGATGTGGCCCGCCATGTCATCTTATGTGACCCACGAAAGCTTAAAAAGGTCTGATTGTTGCATAATAAATAAGTCAAAAGGGTAAACTGACAACAAACTACATTTCCCATAATGCATGCCAATTATGTTAGCCACAAAGTAACAGCATCTCACCACTAGACTGCAGTTTTTCCACATCAGTATCATTTCCCAAACAAGTGGAATTGAGAAATACAATGATCCCTAAACGTCCAGGAAGAGAAAGATTGTTGCAGATGTAAGACTGTTTCAAGAAGGATGGGAAGGCAAATATATGTTTGTGCTTCAAGGAGAGAAACCGGTATGTCTTATGTGTTATGAGGTGGTGGCAGTCGTCAAAGAGTACAATCTGTCAGCATTTTGACACCAAACACAGAGCTAAGTATGCTAAAGCAAAACTTAAACCCTAATGTTTAAAGTTTATTATATTTATTAAATGTCTTTATTATATTATGTTAATTTGCAGTAATGTATTTGCACTAACTGATAAAGAAAAACACCACAAAGGACATGACAAAAAAGTTTTGAACAAGGTTAATGTCATAACTTGTTATTTTTTCCTTATTCATTCAGAAAGTTTGATCATGTTATGCTGATTGGTAACTCTAAATAGTCCCTAGGTGTGAGTGAGAGAGTGAATGGTTGTTTGTCAATTTGTGTCCCTGTGATGGACTTGTGACCTGTCCAGGGTGTACCCCGCCCCTCGCACAGTGATTGCTGGACATAAGCACCGGCCACCCCCATGACCCAAAATGGAAGAAGCGGGTAAAGATAATGGATGGATGGATGGATGGATGGATAGATGGATGGACGGACGGACGGACGGACGTATTTGGGATTGAAAGTTTATGTGTTTATGCAGACAAATGTTTTCTATAATAAAACTATCTCATTAGTTGAATGTGTAACACTTACAAGGCTGTGTGCAGCCATTTATTTTTGGTAAAATGTTACATGTTCTTAGCAGCTCACAATTGTTGGTTGGACCGTTCTGTCCCTCTTAACTATGACAAAAAAGTTTTGAACAAGGTTAATGTCATAACTTGTTATTTTTCATTATTCATTCAGAAAGTTTGATCATTGATTTATGGAGTAATGTGGGTTTCATAACCTGATGAATTAAAAAGTTTTAGGTTATACCAGAGCAACAAGCAGACATATTTTTCTACATCTATGCAAATACAGTACAGTATACTGTATATCAAGTCAAAGTCAAAGTCAACTTTATTGTCAAAACGGCAATATGTACAGGACATACACAGGATTGAAATTGCATTTCTCTCAGTCCCTCGGTGCAACAGTAACCATTTAAACACTAAAACACTAAAACATTTAATAAACATAAGCATAAAATGAAATAATAAAAGTGTAATACTGTCCTGAGTTTTTGCATAGTAGTATAAAAGTATAAAAAGTATATCTATAAAATAAAATGAAGGTTCTGACATTGACATTTGTAAAAGAGTGACAAAGCAGCATATGAAGTTTATGTACACAGTATATGTATGAGGTAGTTGATATTGGTATAGAGGTAAAGTGGCATATGCAATAAGGCTAGTAAAAAGAATATATATCAGCAGTAGTGTAGATATAAAAAGTAGTGTAAATGTAAACAGTAGTAATAAATGTAAACAGTAAATGTAAACAGTAGAGTAAATGTAAATGTAAACAGTAGTATGACTGTAGACAGTAATGTAATAATGTACATTAGTGCAAATATGAGAAGTAGTGCAAATTGAATGAGCACATGACCGTGTGTTGGTGTATAACCCGTTTTGATGACACAGAGTCCAGTTTTAAAAATCTTTGTGTTGTGTTGTAATGTGTGAAAGTTTTTTGTGTTAAGGCAGTACAAGTGGGAGGGGTAATGTGTGAAAGTTTTTTGTGTTAAGGCAGTACAAGTGGGAGGGGAGGCAGAGCAGGCAGAGAGTTAAGCATCCTGACTGCCTGATGAACAGAGCTGTCACTCAGTCTGCTGGTTCGAGCCTGGAGACTCCTCAGTCTCCTCCCTGATGGCAGCAGGCTGAAGCAGCTGTGTAGTGGGTGTGTGGGATCACCTGCCATGCAGAGGGCTTTCCGAGTGAGGCGGTTGCTGTGTAAGTCCTGCAGTGAGGGCAAGGAGGTGCCGACGATCTTCTCAGCTGCTCTCACGATGCGCTGGAGGCTCTTGCGGCAGGATGCAGTACATGCACCAAACCACACAGTGATGCAGCTGGTCAGGACACTTTCTATGGCACCCCTGTAGAAGGTGCACATGATGGGGGTTGAAGCTCCAGCCCTTTTCAGCTTGCGGAGAAAGTAGAGGCGCTGGTGAGCCTTCTTGGCCAGTGATGCAGTGTTCCTGCTCCAGGACAGGTCCTCTGAGACGTGCACTCCCAGGAACTTGGTGCTGTCCACTCTCTCCACTGTGGTGCTGTTGATGGTCAGAGGGGCATGTTGGGCATCCCTCTTCCTGAAGTCCACAACAATCTCCTTTGTCTTCTCCACGTTGAGAGTGAGATTGTTGTGTCCGCACCACAAGGCCAGGCGGCTCACCTCGTTCCTGTAGTCCGTCTCATCGTTGTTGCTGATGAGACCCACCACTGTTGTGTCGTCCGCAAACTTGATGAAGTGGTTGGAGCTGTATGATGGTGTGCAGTCGTGTGTTAGCAGGGTGAATAGAAGGGGGCTCAGCACACATCCTTGTGGGGCCCCTGTATTCAATGTGATGGTGCTGGATGTGTTACTCCCAATCCGTACTGTCTGTGGTGTCGATCAACCTTGATTTTAATAATTGGATCCAGCCCTTATGAGAAGCAGAAGGGGCCCAGATTCACATGAACCAGGTTTCACTCGAATGAAGTGTTGTCCAGACAACCACTTTTTTATGGGATCATAAAGAGGTACCTGGCCAGAAGCTGGCTGCAATAAAGAAAATTTAGTATATATCTAAGGTTGATTTAGGTTCATCTCAGATAAAGATCCCATGGTAACTTAGATATGTCCCATGGGAACGGAGAGTTTATTGCTACCATCAGAAAAAGGAGCAAACACAGAGCATGTCATAACAGCAGAGACGGGGAGAAAGAAGAGATGTTTTCTACTTTGAATAAAAATATAATCATGTGATCCTTTGATAAACATACAATGAATAAGGGGTTGTTAAACTTGTTTTGTAATGATCCTTTTTTAATAATTGAATCATGTGTTTAAATGTACTTTGAGTCTAACAAATGTATGATGAATTTGATGTGACTTTTAAATGAGGAACTGGAACAAGGGTATAAACAATCTGTGGTAAAGTGTTCGTCCTTTGCTTAGCAACAGGCCAGAAGCTTCGAGCAGTAAGGTTTTATTACCAAATAAGGAAATAATAAAGAGAGATAACTCACAGCTAGGACTTCATCAGTCCTGCCTGAACACGCACTAAAAGCGACCAATGAGAACAAGGTTTCTCTCCCCCCTCCAGTAGGGAGGGGGGACTGAAGTGTATAAAAAGTCCTGAATTTGGCAGTTGAGGGCTGATGTTCACCTCGAAGTCGAAGTATCCAGATGCTGACGACTGATCTCGGAGAAGAAGACGGACAAGCTGCCCAGCTGATCTTAGAGGGTGCCGGTGATCCGTGAGGGAAGTCTCAACTCTTTTCCTTCGATCGAAGGGATTGAGAGAGCATTTCCCTCCAGAACTCAGCCCGGATCTGAAGACCTGATCCCTCTGTTCTGACCAGCCGAGGGCACGCAGAAGCGAGCCTTACCTACGAAGGTGAGGAGATTGCTCTTAGCATTTTACTTATGGAACTCCAGAGTTCCTGAACAAAAGTTATGCAATGAGACGCTTCTCTAATCCCGCCTTATCCGAGAACTTAATTCAAATTAGATTAACAGCAGATAAAATAGCAGATAAAAAACCAATTAGCTTCTCATATTTACTCGCTCGAAGCTGCAGGTGGTTGCTTGAGTTTAAGGACAAATACTATTACTGGATGAGGATTTAGATCGAGGATAGCGAGGGTTGGGTAGATCCAAGAAGAAGGAACAAGAAGACAAAGAAGACCAAGAAGACAAAGAAGAAGGAAAACCACTTGTCCACCCCAAAGGGACCTGAGGGGGGACAACTATCCAAGAACCCCTTTCCTAAGAAGATTATCCCTCATCAAGATTAAGAGTCTATCCAGTTTATTGTTCCTTATATCCAAATACTTTCATGTACTCAAGTTTATATTTTGTATCGCTATGTTATAACGCTGTTCCTATGCAAATTTACTCAAATTAAAGAGCAGAGCAAAACGTAAAACTCTCGTCTCTGTTTAATACATTTTGTTCTGGATTCCTAAAAGCTTGGTTCAAAAGAATAACATCATAAGTAGGAGGTTTTAAAAGGTTAAACATTAGCACAGTGAGACTAATATAAAACATCGCCCTAGGGTCCAACATTCTGGATTCTAAAATTTACTGGACCTTTTAACAATTACAAAGCTCATCGGAGAGAAGCCGCCGTATAATAATAGTTCTTTACTCCAACCTCTCCAGTCCCCGGCAGCTAAGGTGGAAAGACGAGTAAAGTGAGAACAGGGCAGAGACTATTAGATGAAGGCGGTGAACGTCCAGTTGAATTCTCTCATCACTAAGCCTTAAGTCGGAGCTGATCCCAGCAGTCACAGGTAATACCCAGACTCAGGGACTAGTTCGAGAGACCCTCTTGGAAGGTAGGCTTCAGTAAGAACCTGTTGCGATCCACGTGGCTAGCTTACTGACCCACAGAGCAATACATGGCGTCCCTGGGTGGGCTTTCTTAATAAAATAAGGACCCCACGAAGACAACGGCGTGCGCCAAGGGATTGACAAGCGCCAGAAGAACGACTCCTCTAAGAATAGGGAAGTTGTAGACGACTGGTCTAAGCTATCAGTCAAGTACCCCTTAATTCCACAGCAGTGGGCAGGGTAGAAAGGGTTTACTAAGGTCTGCTGACCACAGATCTGGAGTAAAATTAGCAGCAAGTCTGTTTTCATCCCAGGTACAGGGACAGAAAGTCAGGCGACTTTGAAAATAGACAAACTCGAGACGACAAAACGAAAAAATGGCCGCAAGTGCGGTAACACAAGAACTAGAGGACCAATCCTCACCTGACGATCAGGGAAACTTAACGCCCGAGTCCAATGAAGAACCTGCATACCAGCTAGTAACACCATTAGCTGGGAAGGATCAACACATAACAGACCCGAACGTCCCACAGGAAACCCAGTACAGGGAAGAACCAGTAGACGAGCTAGACAATGAAATAAAAATGGAAATAATCTTATACGGCAAAGGGTTCCTTACCTGGGGTCTTAACCTTCAAGCAAGAATAAAGAAAAATTATGTAACAGTAAGTGATGAGATGCTAGCAGACAACCTAGCTGAGGAAATGACGAAAGGCATCTGGAATTGCCCAACTCTGATAGAGGGTTATCAGGTAGTGGTATTGAAGGACCCAGGAGTCCCGCAACATAAATCCGAGATCGCCAAATGGTTGCAGTGGTGGAATGAACGGCTAGCAGCTCCTGGAAGCGAAAACATAATGACGTTACACAGCCCCTCAAAAGAATACGACTCACTAGTAAAGATGGTAGCTAGAGAATCTGGAATAGCATGTACCACAATAAAAATGTATACAGAGGTTAGAGCAACCGGAAAATTTGAAGAGTGTAAGCCAGAACTAGCCAAAATGCACGAATATAGACAAGTAAAAAGAGAAAAACCTAACCCAATTGAGCAAGCCTCAGTAACGGAATCTCCTAGGGAATCAGACGACGAGGGTGATGAAAAAGGCCAGCAAAGAACTGACCCTAAACCAGATGGGAGAGTACTAGAGGAGCAGACATTTGTAGTCATCCCATACGGTAAAGGTTACAGAAACTGGGACCCATTCGTTCAGAAAATGTTCAAAGAAAATCACCCAGGTGTGCAGGAAGTAGCCCTGCGGACGACTCTACTCGAAGTTATGGACAGAAACGAAGAATTCTATTGCCCAATAAAAAGAAACAATCTCCAAATGATAGTATTAAAAGACCCGGCAAAGATAACAACAGGAACGGAAATTAAAACATGGTTACGATGGTGGATAGAGCAGATCGAAAAGAGACGTGGAACTATAGTTACTATAATGAGCCCATCAGTCGAGTATGACCCGATAATAGCCAGGGTAGCCAAAGAGACCGGGTTATATGTACACACGGTTGGCTCTAAGACCAAAGCAATCCCGATGAGTGGTTCATGCAAAGGAGAAATAGCTAAATTAAGGCAATATCGGCAAAAGTGGTACGGAGGAAGTAACGGACAGGCCTCTGCAGTGAGCTCCCAAGAAGAGTCAGGTGAAGAACCCGGCCAGGATGAAGAAGAAAACCTTGAAGGAGGAACGCATCGGGCCAAGTCGAAAAAACCAGGTTATAGACCAGTTAACCACCAAACCCCAGGTCAAGGGGGAATAACATCGAACCCGAGTTCATATAGGGTACCTACAGGATTTGCCTCAGACACAAGCCCAGAGCAGGGAGAGATGCGAAAAAGAGAGTCAGGTATGGATGACGGAACAAGCTCAAAGTCAGGTAAAAGCCGACTCAAAACGGAAATAGGTGAAGATGACACCATGGCAGAGTTCATTGATATCTTGGCAGACAGATTTGTAGAAAAGTGTGAAACACAATTCTCCCTTAGAACAAAGAACCTACCAGGAAAATTTGAAAATATAGCAGAAGACCTGGCAGGCACCTCCGACCCAACTACCGGGAAGCGCAGGAATAAACAGAACCATCTTGAGTTAGACGCAGAAC